>CM064578.1:57389154-57534654 GCA_032716605.1 Paralithodes platypus
AGGGAGCTGAGATTTGTGTCAGTAGGTTCGCCGCGGTGGTCTGGAGCAGTCATACGCTCGCTAGTCTCCTGCCACCACTTGTCTCTCTCTCTCAGCCACATTACGTGCTGAAATTGCCACTCGAGTTATGTCGAGCGCCGCCACATAGTCCAGCTTTATTTAACTCGACTTATGTTGCTCGCGCCGCTAAATAAGGGTTTTTAAAGAGTATGTGAGGCGCCCCTCTGATCTATCACTGGTCCCTCGAGCCTCTCACTGTGTTGGCTTGTTGCGGCCGTGGTGGAGAAGGAAGGACGAGAGGGAGGGGGGGGGACAGTCAAGCTTCGGAGGAGGATAGCTGGGATCAACATGTTTCAGCGGATCAGTGGGCGGGGAACTCGAGCCTAAGGGCTGACGAGGCTATAGCTCATTTGCCTGAGCCGCAGTTTGATGATGCTATCCGTCAGTTGGTCGGTTCATACCCCACTGTATTTGCTGAACACCCAGGCCTCACTACTCAGGCTATGCATGATGTTGACGTGGGGGACCATCTACACTTTAAGTCAATCCCGTACCGTGTGCCCCCCATAAAACTACCAGCTCTGAGGGATGAGTTGGAGTATATGCTCGGTAGAGGGTTGATAGAGAAAGGCACAGTTAAGTGGACTTCCCCGTAACACTGCAGTCTAAGCCAGATGTCAAGGTACGTATTTGTATTGATTTACGTAGGTTAAACGGTTTGACTCCAACTAACCAATATCCTCTTCCTCGGGTTGAGATAGTGTTGACAAAATTGGTAATGCTCGTTTTTTGTCTAAAGTAGATTTAGTAAAAGGTTAATGGCAAGTACCTTTGTCCGAGCGTGCTAAAGAGGTATGTGGTTTTGTTGTGGACGGGAGTACCTACCGGTGCAATGTTATGCCTTACGGACTTAAGAATGCACCAGCAACGTTTCAGAACCTGATGAATGAAATTGTAAAGGACATTCCAAATTGCACCGTATATTTGGACGATGTAATCATTTATGATGACGACTTTGAGAGCCATTGTGAGCACCTTGAGACCTTGTTCCGGAAACTTAGTGAAGCAGGTCTGGTAGTAAATTTGGCAAAGTGTGACTTCGTAAAAGCCACTGTGCAGTACCTTGGGTTTGTAGTGGGAAGGGGACAGGTGTGCCCTCCTCAGAACAAGGTACAGGCTATCAATAAATTTCCGCACCCAACAACCAAGAAGCAGATTATGAGATTCTTGGGTATGATAGGCTACTACAGACGCTTCATAAAAGGTAACCCAACGGTGTTGGCACCTCTCACAGATTTGTTATCTAAAGACAAAAAGTTTTTGTGGGCAACTGAGTGTGAAAGGCTTTCACTTTGGTGAAACATTTGCTATGTACTCACCCGATACTCAGGGCCACAGACTTTAACAGGCCTTTTCAGCTGGCAACAGATGCTAGTGCTGTAGGGGCTGGTGCAGTCTTGCTACAGACAGACAATGAAGGTGTGGAACACCCAGTAAGTTTCTTTTCTAAGAAGTTCAATGCTGCACAAAAGAACTATTCTACAATAGAAAAGGAATTACTGGCAATTGTGCTGTCGCTCAGGCACTTCGAGATGTATGTTCCAGCCTATGGCCCAGTCGTGGTTATCTACACTGTTCATCACCCTTTGAGATTCCTGAATCAATTTCACAATCGCAATATGAGACTGACCAGGTGGTCTTTGATGTTGCAGGAGTATAACCTGGACATCCGTCATATTGCTGGATGTGACAATGTGATCGCGGATTGTTTATCAAGGGTGGATGATCAGTCGTAGGCTATCACAGGTGTGTGGGTTTGAGTGGAGGAAAATAGGCTGCCCTTATAGTGCAGCCTGGAAAAAAATATAAAAATCATATAAAACTCTTTCTTTTGATATAGATAATCGTATAAGTTTGTCATAGCCTATAGAGTTTGAGTAGTCCACGAACTATCAAACGGCTGAGCTGCTGTAAGCTCGCTCTGGGAGCATGATATTGTGTCTTTTTGCTATTGTTGGGAGGAGTTATAAAATGTGATTTTTTTTAATAATAAGATGTGTTTTGGTGATAAACTCAGCTTTGTTTTAGTGCCATGCGGTCGCTGGGTGGGAGGGGCTTGATGGGGTTCTGTGTTAGTCTGATATCAGCTCAGTATTGTGCAAGTAAGATCTTGGGGGTGTGTGACGCATGTCCAGTGTGAGCATGCTGTACAGAACGCCTAGTCATGCCCCACTCTCGCTAGGATCGTCAGGGCAGGAACTTTGGCTGTAGTCTATGTAGAGTTTCCTAACTTAGTTCATGTGAGCCGTTGTACTATAAGTATTATGAATATGTATTTTGTTTTCATCTGAGTCAACGAGTTCTATTTTATATCATTAGTGATAAGTATTGTGTGTAAAACTTATTTGTAATGATGGGGGGAGAAGCAGCCACCGTTGGGGGTCAGTGGGTGCGCCATGCGGGAGGTGGGCCTAACTCACTAGCACTCCCCCCTCTCCTCCCTCCCTCAGTGCTAGGGGAGCCTTTGTCTATCCCAGAGGAGAGAGAGAAATTACGTAATGATTGTCAGTGGGCGGTCCTTAGTAGTTCACGTTGGGCTCACTAGAGGGCCGGGTTATAAAAAGGGAAGTCTAGCCACTTTTTTATCAGAAAACATATGGCAGAGCGCCCTTTCATATCCCT
The DNA here is from genome assembly GCA_032716605.1 of Paralithodes platypus. Lineage (NCBI taxonomy): Eukaryota > Metazoa > Arthropoda > Malacostraca > Decapoda > Lithodidae > Paralithodes > Paralithodes platypus. Next base: position 57,391,837 of record CM064578.1, read on the forward strand.
TGCTCACTATATATTCTTCTGACTGATGTGAACTTTCTCTACTACCTTACATTTTATCGCCTCTTTTCCCTACCCTTTTTAACTTCCATGGTCCCGTTGGTGCAGAGCTAGTCAGCCAACGTATTATCGCTTGAGTTCTCACTAGATACATGCCTATTAGATAGCCTATTTTGGAAGGGTTAACTTAGAATAGGATTGATTTATGTTTGTTGCACTTGTATATGCATTTCCCTGTGTGTTATTATTATTATTCCTGTTTTCTGCTAGTCTAGGTAATGCTAGACTGGGGTAAGGCTTTTCTGTGTTAAGAGTTGTTGTTTGATGCAGTGGTTAAGCGATAAACCTGCATACTCGTTTCGGTTCAGTGAAGCTGTCTTCGCGGCTGACTGTGTTGAGTTAATAATTTACAGTGCGTGAGGGCAAGAGCCTAACCACCCTGTATTTTATTAACAGTTTGTTTTACTTTGTCAAGGAGCCGGGAGAAAACCAGATACAAGGATCTGGATTTCTCAAAGTGCACTTGTTAGTTTTAACGTAATACTTTAAACAGTTGTGAGGACTTCGCTAGGCTACGAGCCGTTTTTGCTCAGTCACTGCTACCTTTTGCCCACAGTACCCCAGCTAGACTTTACTCGATTAGTAGATACAGAATAGTATTGAAGCTTTCCTTATGTATGATATTGTTTATGCACTATTGATTTCATGTGTTGCACGCTTGGCTACTTTAGTGATTAGTGGCCCACGAGCACAATCCGAGTAGGCTATTGCCGTTGCATTTGCGGAGGTACTTCTTTAATGTTTGCCATTTACTATTGCATATTCTTTTATTATTCTTATGTCCATTTTTAACCTTTAATGTATTTTATTGTCAGTGTTTTTGGTTATGAATTACTGTTCAAAATCAGATACGTACTTCTTACGAGCATCCGAGAAGCATCTAACTTTTTCAGAAGATTCCTTGCTCGATGCTTAAGGACTATTAATTAACGTAACGTAATAGTGCCGATCCGAAGTAGAGGGTGGAGGACTTCTTAAGTTCTTAGTCAAGGGTGGATTACTTCGGCTAACACTATTCTTTGGTGTTGTTGTTTCTTACTTCTTTGTTTGATTGTTGACCAGACTAGAGAATTCCTGTTTCTTTATTAGTCTGTTGTTGAACACTAGTACCGAGTTCTTGTATACCCCGTTATAGCAGATTGAACTCTGGAGGGTATTGGTGTTTTTTGTTCGGCTGGCAGTACTCAGGGGTTGGGATCGTGTGTTTCCGTTGTGGCAGCGAGCCGTATTCGAGTCCTGATTGAGAGCCCTTGTGTACCCGAGTGCCAGGTCGTAACAATATATATATATACGGTATATATATATAGTATTTACATATACAGTGCAATGTATAACTCATGTTTTTATATAACCGTTACAAGTATTGTTGTTCATGTCTGACGATTAACTATTAATGAATATACGGTATGTATGCAATCAAAAATTTAGAATAGGAAATTTGAGTTTGTATTACTATCTTCCTCATATCATGAGCTATACGCATCAATATACGTAGGGTACGTAGTACCCGCCTTGCAACACAATCCCACCCCTACTCTGTGCAACTCTCCAACCTTAGAGTGAAACATTATTCTCAGACTTTCTTCTATTCAACTGCTGAGCTCTAGAACTCTCTCCCAGAATCAGTCTTTCCCTCTTCCTATGATTTAAATTGCTTCAAACTCTGTGTCCAGGCATTTTAGCTCTAACGTCCCTTGATTTCGGCCCAGTCACTCTTTGAAATCTGGGGGAGGCACTCGTTGCAGGCAGTTATGCCTTTTGTCTCCCTCATTCACAGATAAAAAAATATATATAACGTATAACTCTAAAACATCTCAGAAGGAAATGTTCTGACCTCATCAAGTGAGTTTTGGAGAAATTGCATGGTGGGTCATTGTGGAAAGCTAGTTGAATAGTGTAAGGTAGAGTCATAAGCATTGGAGTAGATATAACTAGAGGTACAGTTGAGAACATCATTAATGAATGTTAGAAAGAGAACTGGAGACACCAGAGGAACACCAGAGTTGATAGGCTGAGAAAGTGAGCGATGGCCATCCACAACTGCAGCTGTGCAATGGCCAGAAAGGAAATTAGAGATAAAGGCACAGATGGAGGGATAGAAACCAAAGAAAGTAGTTTAGAAATTAGAGAATTGTGCCAGACTCTATAGAAGGCTTTTGATATGTCTAGCGCAATAGAAACAATCTCACCGAACTCCAAAAAGAAGGATAACCAGGAGTTTGTAAGATAAGAAAGAAGATTACCAGTAGAACGGGTCTTAAGAAAACCATACAGGTGATCTGAAAGTACATTATACGAAGACAAATGCTGAAGATATTTTGAATTAAGAATAATTAAAAAAAAATGTATAGATTAAGAATTGTAGCAACTGAACAATAGTTGGAGGGTTGAGAGTGGTCACCCTTATTTGGGGCAGGTTGAATGAGAGCAAACTTCCATCAAAGAAGGGAAGACGTTAAAGGAAAGACAGGGACAGCATGGAAGAACAGTTTGTGAGTACAACAGAAGGATCACCATCCATTCCATAAGCCTTCATATTATTAAGCCTGAAAAGGGCAGAAAGTACATTCTTAGAAGTGATTAGGATATTAGGGAAAAGTAAGAGAGAGGTAGGTAAAGTACCAGAATCATCCAAGATGGAGCTCAACTTTGTCAGAAGAAAAAATACTGGTCCCATCAGTGGAAAAAAAAGGGAAAGACGAGTAAATACAATTGTTTGAGAGGTTTTTGGCTAAATGCCAGAAAGCTTGGGAAGGGCTAGAGTTGGAAAGCTTGGAACATTTAATATTGATACCGAATATGAGTTGTCACGAGTCAAAGAACAGATTTTGTTTGATTCTGGGCAGAAACATAAAAAGTACAAGATTATTGATTTTAAAGACGACTGAATAATTTGAATGCTTACTCCAAATTGCAGACAGGAGTAGAACAAGCATGAGGAAACCAAGATTTGTTTGCATTAGACTAATAGAAAGAAAATGTAATGTATGCCCAAGATTATTACCTCGGTAGTGCGTTCAGCATGCTTTGATGGTTCCCGGCCACTGAATCAAAAATAATTCCAAGCGAAACCAAAGAAGTACTGCCAAAGAGCCTCCCATTCGGCAGCACCAACGTGCCACAAGTGCCGTTGGTTGGGAGTGTCGACTGGCCATACTTGAGAGATAGGGCACATAACAGAAATACGGTTGTGATCGGAGGAACCCAATAGAGAGAACTTTTTACAGCATAAGCACAAGGATTAGAGGGTAGAAATAAGTCAAGGATGTTGGGCAGATATCCAAGGCGGTCAGAGATATGTGTAGGATGCTTGACTAACTGCTCTAGGTAATTTTGGATAAAACAGATGTACCAGGTTGATCAGTGAAATGAGAGGAGATCCATTGTTGGTGAAGAACATTGAAATCTGCTAAGATGGAGATTTCAGAGAAAGGGAAGATAGACATGGTGTGTTCCACTTTAGATTTCAGCTAGTCATAGAATTTAGGAAAGTTAGCAAAAATTATAGGATAGATAAACAGTACAGACATATTTTGTTTAAAAGTGACAAGAAAGTTTGAACCATAGAATATTCGGAAGAGTCGAAGTCGGGGACCCCAGAGCAAGTGAGTTTGTTGTGCACATAAACACAACATCCACCTTGACTTGGATAGAGAAAATACAGTAGGAGGATAAGGAGATGGGGCTGGACCTACTGTATGTCTCTGTGAGGAAAAAAAAATCAGGTTTGCTCTCTCTCTCTTTCTCTTTCAGCACAATGATATTGCCATCGCCAAGACTAGCAAGAATATTCCCTAGCAATAATAAACTGAAAAACTTATTTTCTCACCAAATTCCACAACAAATTAACCCGGCAAGTGCTGAAACACTAATAAGTTTTGCCGCTGCACTGCGGAACCCTTTATATAATCCCGTTTTTTTAACACGTACCAAAACCGCGGTCTTACAGCCAGTCGGCAGCAAATTGGTGCGAGTGTAGTACGACTTGGCACCTCTCGATACTACCACCCCACACGATCGGCCCGCACACAGGCAAGCGGTACACACGCACGCACGTACACACGCATTGGAGCCTACACCACCCTCACACTCTCGCCCTGATGACACAACCAGCCCTCCTTGTGGTGTCAGCGGCCGTGGAAGGCAGAGAGTGGCTGCCAAAGACCCTATCTACCATTACTACGGCACGAGTAGGTCCGAGGACGAGGAACCTGCATGTAAAGCATGTAAAACACGTGCAAGCAAGGGCAGTGCACAGTCATTGTCTTTCTGGGACACTGCCAACACCACCCAGGCAACTGCTACCACCACTACCACCACCACTACCACCACCACGCCACCACTATTACCGACGCAGGAGGCTGGCCTTGGGCTGCAGGACCTGCGGGGGCCACTGGGAAGACAGGGAAGGGCATGAGTAAAAAAACTTTTACCTCTGCCACTACCACCATGCGACAGGGACAACACTAATTGCACATACAGCTGGCTGACCTTGGCTTGCCAGTGACTCACAGACACAACTGCCCTCCCTCCCTCCCACAGTCCACCCACCAACCACACCTCTCCCATAACCTCCGTTCCCGCCTGTAAACTCTCATAATTCGCTTATATGTCGCATATTTAGTCTATATGCTGCATATTCCTTGGTATATGGGTGGCCTACATATGTACACTTACTTTATATAGCATGAGTGCTAAAAATATGATATATATAGGTGATATTCCAGCCAGCACACCCTGTACTCTTCATACCTTCTCGCCTAAACTCTCTACCTGTGTTCCCGCCTCTAAACTCATTCAGAATTTGCTTATATGTCGCATATTTGGTCTATATGTGGCATATTCCTTGGTATATGGGTGGCTTACATACGTGCACATATGTACACATACTCTACATAGCATAACAGTGCTCAAAATAGGATAAATACGCGGAATTACGGCCTAACCCACCCTCCCCTCCTACCCCCTGGGCGCGTGAATATTCACCTGGGAAATCTTGCCGCGCGATGCCATTCGCTCCACTTTTTCAACTACAGACCCCCCCCCCCCCAGACATTTTTTGTGGGGTCAAATGTATATATGGCTCGATGCGTGCGAACATTCCCTACACGTTTATGTACTTTTCATCGATATTTGCAAGGAGCGCCCAAATCGTCATACCTCCGCACAGGGCTGCCTGTATACTATAGGGGCTACGCAGCAGAGAGGTTAATGAATTTCAAACATGTTGATGAAAACTATATAATTATGTATAGCTGCAAGATTCTGACCTTCATGGTTAAATTCACAGGCTGGTGAAAGAAAGAGGTCGCAAAAATGCCCCCTGTGAAATTAAGTGAAAAAGTTGAGAGAGAGAGAGAGAGAAACAAAAAATTACAATTGCCATGCCATACAATGAAAAAGAAAGAAAATTTATCAAAATTACAGTAACAAGTGGTTTAGAATGATTGAAGGACAAAATACGATATTAACTAAACTGAGTAGTGTTACGACCGGGACTCGTATAAAACAAGGGCTCTTAATCATTTGACTAGAAAGGCACACAGCCACAACGGTAACACTAGATCCAACCCTCGAACTTATAATGCCGGAGCACAAAAACACCTATACCCTCCAGAGTTAAATCTGCAATAGCGGGGTATCCTCTAACTCGGTATAAATGCACTACTACTACTACAGGCTGATGATCTCTGATACAGCCTGATCACAACAACATACAATTACGTTAATAATGTATACAAGGAAAATGATAGAGCTTAATTAAATCACTGGAATGATTTAATGCAAACAAGAAGGTGTAATTAAAGTTACTCTAAACAATAATAAACGGTCACTCCTATATTAAAGAAAGTGAATGAAAATCCTAAAGCATCGAACAGGAATCTTCTGAAGAAAGTCTGATGCTGCTTAAGATGATCGAATCGGATTTTGAACTGTTATATAAAGCAGACACAAGATATGACAAGTGTAGGGACATACAGTGTTAACTGACACGGGAATAACGATAAATGCGCAATGGTATTATCTCCAACAACAAAAGAAATACTTCCTCAGGCAACGCAAAAGCCTGCTCAGGTTGTGCAACTCAACAACAACCAAGGCTTACAATCAACGTGAATAAAAATGCTGCATACATAACATAAGAGTTTATAATCCTAATCGGGTGTCTGCTAGGCGAATAAAGTCTAGCTGGGATGTCGTAGGCTAGGAAACAATGGCTGAGCAAGCGGCTCGTAGCCTAGCGAGGTCCTTAACCCTTTATTGGCGGCGCGCACTTATGTCATGTGAAAGAAATTTGGACTAAGTGGCGGTTCACAACTTATGTCGTGTGCCATTTTCACCACGTAATGTTGCTGAGAGAGAGAGAGAGATAAGTGGTGGCAGGAGAGTAGCAAGCGTATGACTGCTCCAGACCACCGCGGCAGACCTACTGACATGAATCCCACCCTCCCCCACTCGCTACACAGGGAATTATGTAGGGAAACTACCTAATTACATGGTTTTTGCACTCTTATTGCGCGATCGTTGCAAGAAAACTAGCGGTCGTACAAGGATGGTTGGGGTATCATTGGAAAGCTCTGTGTATGCCCTTTCAGGTATAGATACTTGTTTTACGCTCTGGGTCTTATTTATGCATGAAAATGATCACTTAAACAACCCTATTTAGGGTAAAAACACCCCCCTGGGCGGTACATATAAATTACCGCCTAGGCCGCTCGTAAGGTGTTAAGACTGTACGGCCAAATTACGTTAAATGACTGGGGTGCTCTCTTGAGAGATCCAGATCGCTAGTATCCGATTCTCTCCTGGCGACCCTCTTCAAGTCAAAGCAAAACTAGTTAGCACAGTGTTGGGTGGCAGAGGCAAAAGCCCTCACTCGCAACATGTGCTAAACTCACAAGGTACACAGTCAGAAAGACAACCTAGGCTTCCCACGTATCCGTTGCGATTGTACAAGTTCAACAAAACCTGGTACACATCGGAAATCACAACATCAATAGCCTCACCCCAGTCTAGCATTAAATAGCCCAGCAGACAACCAAGAAATAGGTAGGAAGACACCGCGAGTGTGTCGAACCTTTACAGACAAAATGTTAACCCCTCCAAAATGTCTAACTAAACATGAAATATCTGAGAGCTTCAGCATATAATACGATAGCCGATGTATGAAATCGTGTAGAACCAAAGGGAAGTTATGATATTAAATAGATTAGAAGAATAAGAGGTAAGAAGTTGTGAGAGACAGAAAGTGTTCTATAGGTGGAAGTCGGGGACAGATGGCAAGGGAGGTGTGAAGGTTATGCTGGTCAGGCAAGCTCTGAGCGAGGAAGGCAGAAAGGCAGCAAGGAGTGCGGGGGGACTACCTCCTGCTGCAGCAGGAGGGCGGCAAAGCAGCCAGCCACTCAGAGGGCCCAGCCGTGGCATGACGTCACCGAGACAACGCGTAACACTACGCGCACAACACTCTGCCTCCTGCACTTACTCACTCACACTCTCTAGCTGTATCATTCAGTCTTATACATTAAACTTATAACTGAGGATATAAAATATAATGCATTGTCACAGACGAAAATAAAGACCACTTCTATACTGCCTGTGGCATGACGATTCACAAGAAAGCCCATTTCACTGCCCTGGCGAGCGCTAGTGGCTACCGGGAGGCAATTCTGCCAACGCTGGTAGGCGTCACACCCCGCCCAAGATATGGGACGCTCAACATTAGGCGAGCACCATATCTGACCAGGCAGAATGCCGACAAGACCCGCCACAACCAGCCACTCCGCCTGAAATGAAATGCAAAGTTCAATCATAAACAAAACAAAATTTTAGCATAAATCAAATCTTATAACCCCTCCCAAACATAATAGTATAATTTTAGCCTGCTATGCTCCCAGAGCGAGCTTCACAGAGCCCAGCCTCCTAAGTGAAAGACAGGTTCAAATTAGGACTTTAGCTATAAAATTGGCAACTTACAATTACCTATCAAAAGAAAAGAGTTTTTATGTGATTTTTCTAATTTTAATTTTAATGTTTCTTAACGGCTGCTCTACAGGGGCAAGCCTGATTTTTCTCCACTCTCAACACACACTGACTGAACGGCGAGGGTTCTCCTGCAAAGAAACCCTCCCGTGACAAACAATCAGCCAAAACATTATCAGTGCCCTTAGCATGCCACACATCCAACTTGTGTTCCGGAAGCACAACAACACCTGACACTGATAACCTGCCCAGGTCATCACAAGACTGGCACTTCTCTTCACTCTTTCCGGCAACGGGGCCTGCCAATAACCTTTCACTAGTTCTACCTTCGTGACGAGCGATGCAGCCCCGAGGCGGTCTATGGTGTCGTCAACTCTCGATAAGGTATAGGCGTCTGTCAGGGATAATGCGCACACACTCTTGCCATCAACATACACCCGGATCTTGCCACTCAACTCAGGTTGCATACTCACTGGCAACGACCACTCACGATATCACTTATCCCTCAGACCCTTTTTCCACATGTCGTCTAGCTCTGTTTTCACGACAGGCTGTTGAGCAGGATTTATACGGTAGGGAAGTAAACTGAGCCTTGCACTGTCTCCAGCCTCCATTCCGGATTCTACCCCGTACATCAGGCCTGGAAAAGCAACAAACATGCGGATGCACTGCTACAGCCTAGTAAACAACTTATCTCGCAGAACAACATGCCTAGTGCCCTCCCACAACCCAGCCGAGACCGCAGCTTCTAACCTGTAGGCTCCCTCCTTCTCCACCTTCGTCCCTAGAACAGCCAGGCCATGAGAGGGACAATCAGCACCACCTGTGCAGTCACTCCCATAGATCATTATTGCTAAGGCTTTCCTGCCGATACCGTACATGCGCACCCCCGCATTCCTTACGACTACATCTGCCTGCGCAGCATCACCGCTTTTAGTGACATGGCCAGATACAATCGGTCTATGGTAGGGCTGTTACATTCGACTAGAGCAGCATTGGGAGGCTATGCGACGACCGGGCACATCCACTCCACAGCCAACCTCACCAATCTGCTCAATGTCCTCCTTCTGAGCACCACCCTTGGCAGCCATGGGTCGACCCTGACCTGACAACCATGTCTAAGGCTCGTCACCCACCTTGAACCACCGATACAACGAGGCTAACGGTCTACCAACATTCAAGTGACCTACCCGCGGAGCATCTTGCACCGCCGGAGTTGTGAGGCTCGGGTGCTCGGCACGACCAGTGGGGTATGAACCGAGCTGGTGCTGGAGCGCTGCACACTGCCGCTCAGGCAGGTGCTCTAGCGCTTCCACAGCCACCAGACTCGTGTCCCCCGCCCACTGGTCCGCCGAGACATGACAATCCCAACTCTCCTCCACCTGTGCCCTACTGCCCCCCTCTCCTTCTCCACCTTGGCCGCTGCAGACCAACGCAGGGACAGTAGGCTGCTCAGGTGGTTGCCTCACAAACTCCTCCAACAGGTTCACATGACATGTTTCCCCGTCCTCGTGTTCGATAGCCCCGTTCCCACAACTCTCCTCCAACTGGGAACTACTAAGTCGCCATCACGCCCAACCATGTCACTAAGGGTGCCAGGTTCTGGGGCCACTCCGGAGCTCACCTCTGAGTCAAGTACTAAGCCGCTAAGGAGAGCCGCTGGACTCACAAAACTCCCAACTTTAGCTTGCTCCTTCCGACTGTTCCTCCGCTGGTCTGAAGACTGAGGAATAGGCTGTGACACTTTCGATGCAAGAGATCTTGTAACAACGCATGCCATAGGTTGTACTGGACACTTCTCTACCCACTCCTGTTCCTCCCTACTCACGTCGGCCGGCTTCTCGGCAACGACTAAGGGGGAAACCTCAGAAGTAGGCACTGCAAAGTCGTTGCCGAAAAGGAGGTCGACGCCCCCAACAGGCAAGTTCTCCACAATTCCAACATCCAATCTCGCGTCACAACATCTACCTCCAGTTCCATCCTGACCAACGGGTATGACCTGATAGCATTGATACCTTGCACCACAACCACCCGTGCCGCGTTTATTGGTCTACCAGTAAAGTTCTTCCTCAAAGTCGGAGAGGCACCCGTGTCTCGCAACAGCTCAACTCCATGCTTCTTACCAGCCCACTTCACGCAGCCACGCCCTCGATGGTCGCAAAAGACATCGCGGACAGGGTTCGAGCCTTCCGGATTCTTCTCCACTGGCTGTGTCCCAGCCTCTGACGTTATACCCCGGGCAAACTCAGACGACTTCGGAGACACCCCAATGTTGCGAGCCAAAGACACAACTGCATTAGGTAGCTTGCTTGGACAGGCTCTTGCAAAATGCCCCTTCTCATGACAATGAAAACACTCTAACTCCCCCTTGAGCTCCCCTTGAGCTTCCCTTGAGGTGAGGAAGGACCCGGACCCTTTCTAAACGGGACGGTACTAGGTTTATGGTCAGTTTTGGTGTCGTTGCTCTTGTTCTTAGTGTAATTATGTGTATCAGTGTTTCGGGGAGGGGGAGGGTTACGCTCCTTATTGCCTGCATCACTTCTCTGTGCAAAACCGCACCCACAAATCAAAGATAACCGAAGGTCAGCCATCTCAGCTGCCTCCAGAAGAGTTCTCGTTTTTTTTTTCTTTAAGATTCAACGTCAGATCGCCGCCCGTACACTTGAAAAATTGTTCTAGAAGCATAAGCTGCTTCAACTCCTCAAACGTCAATGCCTTCTCAGAACACAGCCAGTTTCTAAATGCATCGGACAGATCCCGGGCATGCTCAAGAAAGGTGCACTCACGACCCTTCGTTACACCCCGGAACTTCAATCTGTACGTCTCTGGTTGTAACTCTTACGCCCGCAGAACAGCTTCTTTCAAACCTCATAATCGACGCAAGACTCCAAGGGCAACGCATCATATGCCTTGAGTCCTTTGGCGAGGAAACAAGGGCTGCCCACTTAACCTCGGGCCATTGGTGCTCCCGGCACTTCTTCTCAAAACGCATACAAAATTCGGTGACACCCGACTCGTCAAATACAAGGACTAACTTAAGGTGCGATAAAGACTGATCAAGACCTAGATTCCCAGAACCGAGACGCTGCCCTGTTGACTCCACCCGAGACTTCTCAAGATCTATGTCTGCACAGTACATGGTCTTTCTCTCCTCAGACTGAAGCTCAGCCTCACGTATGGCCCTTCTCTCCTGAACCTCATATCTGGCCTTTCTCTCCTCAGCCTGAATCTTAGCCATCTCAAACTGCCGCTGCTGCTGCTCAAATTCCCGCTGCTGCTTAGCCATCTCAAGCTGGAAGAGCATATCTGGAGTCAAACCTTGAGGAGGAGGAGATGCAACATTTGGAGACCCACCCAGGGGCAAACCGTGCTGCCAGTGACTATCGGCCTGCGGGAACGTCCTCTGATCCGGTGTTCGAGAGCATGATGGGAGTAGAGTGGAGGGGGGGCTTGGCCGAAGGTGCCAAAGCACCCGCTCCACCCTGTGCACCACGCACCCCGCCCAGCACACATGCCACCAGGTCATTTCTCGTCATGCTGCTAGTGCCAACATGCCCCATGACCATGGCCAAACACTGGAGACCATACCGATCAATCCCAGCCACTCGGTCAATAGTAATAGGCATCTCCAAAAATGTCCTTGCATCCTCTTCACTAGTTACTACTCCAATATCATCTAACAAACCCCGCTTCTGCACCTCAAGGCCTGCTTCCCGTACTGTGTCCTCACTGTACATTGATCCGTCGTCCGACGTAGTGTCCACCGAAAATTCTCAACGTTTATAAAAAAAAAGGAGTACCTAAACTCTCAGGTAGCACTATTCACTCAAAAATATAAAATGCTTGAAGACTCTTAAGTGTTATACTACTTGCCAAAAAAAAAAATCTGTGTCCACTATATTCCTTTAAATCAAAAAACAAATTACCACAACACTCCTGCAATATTTCTCTAAGTTCACAAAATCCTGAGCAAGGTCGCCATTTGTTACGACCGGGACTCATATAAAACAAGGGCTCTTAATCATTGGACTAGAAAGGCACACAGCCACAACGGTAACACTAGATCCAACCCTCGAACTTATAATGCCGGCACACAAAAACACCTATACCCTCCAGAGTTAAACCTGCGATAGCGGGGTATCATCTAACTTGGTATAAATGCACTACTACTACAGGCTGATGATCTCTGATACAGCCTGATCACAACAACATACAATTACGTTAATAATGTATACAAGGAAAAAGATAGAGCTTAATTAAATCACTGGAATGATTTAATGAAAACAAGAAGGTATAATTAAAGTTACTCTAAACAATAATAAACTGTCACTCCTATATTAAAGAAAGTGAATGAAAGTCCTAAAGCATCGAACAGGAATCTTCTGAAGAAAGTCTAATGGTGCTTAACCCTTATTTAGCGGCGAGCAACATAAGTAGAGTTAAATAAAGCTGGACTATGTGGCGGCGCTCGACATAACTCGAGTGGCAATTTCAGCACGTAATGTGGCTGAGAGAGAGAGACAAGTGGTGGCAGGAGACTAGCGAGCATATGACTGCTCCAGACCACCGCGGCGAACCTACTGACACAAATCTCAGCTCCCTCCTCCCTCTCTCACTTGCTACATACTCAATTATGTACTGAAAGTACCGAATTACCTGCTTTTTGCACTCGCGTTGCACGGTTATTGCAAGAAAACTATCCATCATACAAGGATCGTTATGGTGTCATTCGAAAGCTCTGTTTATGCCCTTTCAGGGATAGGTACTTGTTTTACGTTCTGGGTCTTATTTAGGCATGAAAATGATCACGTAAACAGCCCTATTTTGGCTATAAACACCCCGCTGTGCGGTACATAATAGCCGCTCGTAAGGTGTTAAGATGATCGAATCGGATTTTGAACTGTTATATAAAGCAGGAACAAGATATGACAAGTGTAGGGACATACAGTGTTAACTGACACGGGAATAACGATAAATGCGCAATAGTATTATCTCCAACAACAAAAGAAGTACTTCCTCAGGCAAAGCAAAAGCCTGCTCAGGTTGTGCAACTCAACAACCAAGGCTTCCAATCAACGTGAATAAAAATGCTGCATACATAACATAAGTTTATAATCCTAATCGGGTGTCTGCTAGGCGAGTAAAGTCTAGCTGGGATGTCGTAGGCTAGAAAACAATGGCTGAGCAAGCGGCTCGTAGCCTCGCGAGGTCCTTAAGACTGTACGGCCAAATTACGTTAAATGACGGGGTGCTCTCTTGAGAGATCCAGATCGCTAGTATCTGGTTCTCTCCTGGTGACCCTCTTCAAGACAAAGCAAAACGAGTTAGCACAGTGTTGGGTGGCAGAGGCAAAAGCCCTCACTCGCAACACAGTGCTAAACTCACAAGGTACACAGTCAGAAAGACAACCTAGGTTTCCCACGTATCCGTTGCGATTGTACAAGTTCAACAAAACCTGGTACACATCGGAAATCACATCAATAGCCTCACCCCAGTCTAGCATTAAATAGCCCAGCAGACAACCAAGAAATAGGTAGGGAGACACCGCGAGTGTGTCGAACCTCTACAGACAAAATGTTAACCCCTCCAAAATGTCTAACTAAACATGAAATATCTGAGAGCTTCAGCATATAATACTATGGCCGATGTATGAAATCGTGCAGAACCAAAGGGGTTATGATGTTAAATAGATTAGAAGAATAAGAGGTAAGAAGTTGAGAGAGAGAGAGAAAGTGTTCTATAGGTGGAAGTCGGGGACAGATGGCAAGGGAGGTGTGAAGGTTATGCTGGTCAGGCAAGCTCTGAGCGAGGAAAGCACAAAGGCAGCAAGGAGTGCGGGGGGACACCTCCTGCTGCGGCAGGAGGGCGGCAAAGTGGCCAGCCACTCAGAGGGCCTGCCCGTGGCATGACGTCACCGAGACAACACTTAACACTACGCGCACAACACTCTGCCTCCTGCACTTACTCACACTCTCTAGCTGTATCATTCAGTCTTATACATTAAACTTATAACTGATGATATAAAATATAATGCATTGTCACAGACGAAAAATAAAGACTACTTCTATACTGCCTGTGGCATGACAATTCACAAGAAAGAAAGTATAACATTGTAGATAGACTGTAGCCCATTTCACTGCCCTGGCGAGCGCTAGTGGCTACCGGGAGGCGATTCTGCCAACGCTGGTAGGCGTCACAGTAGGTGTGGAAAACGTGTGTGAAAATAGAAAAAGGGACATTCTTGGAACAAAATGCAAGAGGGGAGTTGAAGCTACAACAAAGTCTTTGAAATTATATTAAATAATCCCATAATTAAGCATCTTGAGAATAATAAATTAATCAGTGATAGGCAATGGTGTAGAGACCGATGTCGATCAACTGCAGACATGCTTTGCCTTCTTACGCATCAAATCAACCAAGCTACAGACCAACATGGTGAAACACATACAATAGCACTGGCTATATCAAAGGCATTTGATAGAGTCTGGCATCAATCCTTATTGTCGAAGATGTCCCACTACGGCCTTGCATCATTAGTTCCACTAATTTCTTCTTATCTTCATAACAGAAAAATATGTGTAATGGTAGATGGCCTTTATTCTCAATTTCACTCAATAAATGCTGGTGTTCCCCAGGGATCAGTTTTGGCCCCAATTTTGTTCCTCATTCATATCAATGATCTCATATCTACAACTCATAATCCAATACATTCCTACACAGATGACTCAACACTCCAGTTCCTTCACATTTACCAATTCTTTCACCCAACCCGATCTTATAAATTCAAAAATAAACACTGCAATTTCTCTGAACCAGGACCTTTCTAGAATTAATGGATGGGGACAAAAGAATCTAGTTTCCTTTAATGCACAGAAAACCAAATACATTAAATTTTCTAACCGACAGAATCTCACTGACTCGCATATATTTATAATGATGTAAATATTCCCACTTCCCCTAGTATTGACATTCTCGGTGTAACATTAACTACTAACTTGAGCTGGACACATTATGTTAGAAGCATAGCTAAGAATGCCTCTAAAAAACTGGGACTCCTGTACAGTTCGAGAATTCTTCACTGGCGAGCAGTTGGCCGTGATATATAAAAGTCATGTGCGCTCTCAGATGGATTACGGTTCACCTCTGTGGGGTGGAATGTGGTTGCATTGAGGCAGTTGGACAAAATTCAAAATAAAGCTATTAGATTAATCAATAACCCTGCAATCACACAGGACCTTCCTACATTATCCATACGAAGAAACGTTGCATCCCTTGCATTATTCTACAGATATTTTCACAGCAATTGTTCCGAGGAACTTGCTTCAATTGTGCCGCCTCTCCACATCTTTCCCCATAGAACTAGGGCAGCTGAGAGTGCCCATGAATTTACACTTTCTCCTCCACAATGCAGAACTTCTGCTTATCAGAATTCATTTATCCCCATAGCTACTACTCTTTGGAATTCACTTCCCTCGAATTGCTTTCCACAAACTTACAATCTACAAATGTTTAAATCCAGTTGTTACAAACATTTTATGAATGCAGGATGCCTTTAGGTACATGGACCTTTTTGTTTTATCTGTGTTTTTCCTTCCTCCGTTCATTGTCTTTTAAAAACAAAAAAAAAACAAAAAAAAAACACGGTGACAGTGGACGAGAGCGCTTAATCACTGTATTGGGAGCGCTCACTCAGGTGTTAGAGGTTCGATCCCACGCGCCGGCAGGGGAAGTTCTCTGAAAAACTTTCCCTGGCCGAAAAATCTAGGTCTGGATGGACTGTCTTGAGGGACACACAAAGTCTCCTGCCCACGTCCTACTCCCTAGGGGATATATGTGCGGTCTTGTTAGCAGCCAGGATCGGTGTGTTGATCCCTTAGAATAAGACCTAGGTTAAGTCTGTGTATTTTCAGCCTCACTGGCTGCCGGGTTGAAATGTACTGATTATTATTATTAGTTAGTCACACATGCACACATACAGCATATATATATATTGTTACGAATCTGGACCTGTTGTTTAGAGACGGTATACGAAAATAATGCCTAATGCCAATGCACCTGATCTCTCTGACAAACAACACCACGACGCAACAGGTAAGAGCTTTATGAACGCTTCCAGGCTCTTCTCAGGGCTTAAGGTGCACACTGCCCTGCTCCTATTCTGAATAATAAGTATAACAGAAAGAATTATGGAACTCACTAGCTACGAGAACTCGAAACCAACACCGGGATTAGCAATGCTGGGTTGGATAATCAAAACAGTTGAATACATAATTATAGGCTACCAGCAGACATCAACGAAAAAAGGAGTGCAGGTGTACTTCGAGTACCTCGACAATACTATACCGTGCGCAAACCAGCCAACGGTAATCCACTCTCAACCCAAGAGTTGCACATAATAATATTGCATACATATAATGAACTAACAATACAAGGCAGTGTCCTAATATGACTACTAACCTCGGGGTGACATTAGTGGAAGCAAGTTGCCCTGACCACCTCTAATATCACACCAATATATCCTGCTTCAACCTGGGCCCCCAGTAACCGCTCGAAACTATGAACTCTTAGAGTCCACCTCCCACACTCACTTAACTATGGGGGGGGGGGGTCCAGACTGAAGCTGGATTCCTTATTAATATGAAACACTCCGTTGCCTCAGTTCGAAACCCGAGATAGGGAACACACAAGTGCTGGGGCAGAACCGTCAAGGCTGTTACCGGGTCCTAAGCACGAACACTGGGAAAAAGAAGTTGGGATTATGGATGTGTGTGTGTGTGTGTGGATTGTCTATGGGATTACCAGTGCTTATTAGTAAGGACCCCGCCCCGGCAAACCTCCCAGCTCTTCCCTATCACGAATTCCGAAGTAGCCACCGAAGGTTCAGAATATATGATGAAAATGGAAAGATAGTAAAATGCTGATCAGAGGAAAGGAATAATAAAAAAGGGAGAACTGGATGTATAGGATTCTCTGTTAATTACGTTACGTTACTCTTATGCAAGCAAGGAAAAAATAAACGGGGGCAGACTGGTGTACGACTAGAGAGAGCTACCACCACCTATACTGTCTGCACGAGAATGGTGATTCCTGGCATGGCTGGCGGGGACCAGGCTCAAACTAAAGGGTTGCAATATCTCACCACGAGATATGATAAGACTTAAGACCTTCACAAGAATAACTTGTACTATAGTATTCCTGTGTTAACAACTTAACTAAAACAGTGTGGCAGATAAAATAAAGTACATCTTGATATTGCAACACAACTAAACTTGCAATGGTCACACAATTAAATGATACTGGTGGGGCAGGCAAACTCGCCGCCCCCCCCCAGACGGACAAAATTCGCCCCCCACCCCACCCCCTCCCCCCCTCCACTTACCACGCCTAGCAGCAAAATGACAACGTTGCCCTTAACACATAACTTCATACACGAAACTAGTAACACTCTATTGGCTCATTCTACCCAAATGATTATTGAGACAAACATACTTAGAGGCACGGCAAAACTAGGCATGAGTAATTGGAAGGGTATCGGAGTGAAACTCACAATACCAGGGCTTTATAATACTAGACTTGGCACAGCTGCTTTAATAAGTCAGGCGCCACTACCTTAACCGTCTAGTTACTCCTGAAAGACCCTGGTCATTGTGACAATATATATATATATATATATATATATATATATATATATATATATATATATATATATATATATGGTTACGTATCTTGATCCTCAAGTGGTTAACTTGATGAATCTAGATAGCACAGAGATATATATTAAGGTATCAGTCAGCTGAAGGCAAAACAAAAGTAAAATCTAATAAAATAATTTCCTGTTGTTGCTTCCTTTCCTTTTGGATCTTAGGACTTAGTATCCTTTATGGACTGATACTCTTTAATTATGAAAAATACTGAAACTAATTAAAGTCATGTAGTATTTATAACGAATTATTATTTAACCGAAGCTTAGTAGGCTATGGTTATGAACCGAATAAGTTATAGCTAAAGAAGGACTATTAATTTTATAAAAAGTCTTGAAAGATAAATATTAAAGTAAGAATATTTCTGTTTCTTACCCTTTTTGAAATGAATAGATAGTTTTCTTCTATGTCCTTTTATTTATATTTAATGTAATTATTCTTGGTTCTTGTCTTACGTTAATAGTATTATATTATTATTATCATCAGGAGTAATATCAAAGTCATAAAAAGTTAGATATATATTTAATAATTAGTTAAATTTATTTCTTAACCACGTACCATTGAGGTTTGATTATGAGTAAATAAAGTTACAGGATCGTTTCATAGATTCGATTCAGGTCTCACTCAAATAATATGAAAAGCAAAATATAATATTTTGAAGCAAAAGAATTTTCTTCAGCTTAGAAATTCACTATAAGTAATATTAACACAGCCATGTTAGTCTAAGGCGCTATTACTAATATGAGACAATAGCATCACCGTACTAAGCACCATTAAGCAATGTAAGCTTAATTAAAAGAAAATGAAAGAACTCGTAAGTATTAATATAAAACAATAGTATTACTTTCATCATAACCCAATTACTTAAAGAGTTGCTTTAGTCCACAAGTTAGTCAACTAAAATAGTTAAGTACATAATAATAGCGTTAACGTTAATTCCCAATCAAATAGTTAAGTACATATATAGTAGCGTTAACGTTAATTCGCAATCAAATAGTTAAACACATAATAGTAGCGTTCACGTTAATTCCCAATTAAATAGTTAAACACATAATAGTAGTGTTCACGTTAATTCCCAATCACATATCTCACTAACCAACATAACATAAGTGTTTACACCGAACACACTTAACACACATTTATATAATCTGACTGACAGTCACAATCCCATTATAATACTTCACCCCGTCTTCCTCCAGCTGCAAGTTCACCTTCCCCAACTCCAAATGAGACTGATTTGAATGCCCACAACTCGGGTCTTATATACCAAACAATGATGGTGTAGGAACGAATCAGGAGGCGGGAGGTGGTGCCTACTCCAATCATAGCTCCTCGAGTCGCATAACAGGTGTCTGGTCCACTCACAGCTCCTGGCGTCGATCATACGTCATAGCATCGGTCATCGAGGTGTGAAGGCTAGTTTGCTGGTATGGGGCGAGATGGTTTGCCCACTCGCTCGTTCGCTCGCTAGTCTGCTTCACCGCTTGGGTAGTTTGGCTCCTTGAACTCTAATTCTAACTCTTAAATTAACATACAGGGCTCCGTATGTCAGACCTCCCCCCTAGAAAAGAGTTTAAGGAGTATAGTACATAATATTAAACATAATACATAAATAGATTCACCACCAGATTGGCAACAGCAAGATTATAATGAGGATATAATAAGGATATCACCCAAAGTAGGCAACGTCTCCAGGTACCACATCAGAACATAGCCGGAACGTAGCTGGAGCGTTATTCGAACTGCAAGGCATCTCACAGCTGAAGGCTTAAAGCGCACTACAAAAGCATGATATTTACCTCGCTACAAGGGAGAGCTAATTGCCAAAATCCTCTCATTAAATTAAACTTACTGCTGTATGAGGCCAACCCCGGTAAATTGCAATCTTTGATCCGTGGCAGTGGGTAGGTATCGTTCTTTGTGACAGCATTGACTTGCCTATAGTCCCTACAAAACCCATGGCTCCCGTCTGGCTTCGGCACAAGTATGACCGGACTACTCCACTGGCTGAAAGCCCTTGTGATCAGCTGGTTTGAAAAATTAAGTCAAGCTCGACCTGCAGTATACTCCTGCGTTGTGGTGAGACACGGTAGAGGGATAGTTTAATGGGAG
The DNA here is from genome assembly GCA_032716605.1 of Paralithodes platypus. Lineage (NCBI taxonomy): Eukaryota > Metazoa > Arthropoda > Malacostraca > Decapoda > Lithodidae > Paralithodes > Paralithodes platypus. The sequence goes on from CM064578.1 coordinate 57,411,687, forward strand.
TTGCATCCCCTACGTCGATGTCGTGCACGGCCAAAGAAGTGAGCCCTGGAGTATCACGGAACACATTGGGAGACTGAGATAAAACAGAGATTAGTTGGTTCGCTTGATCAGAGGGAAGATGACATAGTTTAGATGGTAATTCCCTCAAAGCCACTGAATTATACTGAAAGTTGGATAGGCTACATGACAAGTCAGTCTGCATGGATACCTTCAGGCTCTGGAACAGTCTGTTGCGGGTCAGTAAGAGAACTGAAGACTTTGTCCGCACCAGGCTGCTCACAGGTCCTGACATTCACTGCCACAGTGGGAGAATCTGGAGGAGAGGAATCAGGGGACCTATGGTAGGGCTTCAACATATTTATATGGAATACTTGCGTGGGCTTTCTCCTGTCTGGGGTAGTTACTAGATAATCGGTAATGCTCACCCTCCGAATGATCTTATATGGGCCCCTGAACTTGGCAGATAAAGGTTGGCCAAAAAGGGGGAGCAGGACCAAAACCTCATCACCGGGCTTAAACTCCCTCTCACGGGCTTTTCTGTCATAACCATTTCTTCATGGAGCTTTTAGCCACTGTCAAGTTTTGAGCGGCAAACTCACATGAGGATCTCAGCCGGGTTTTGAAATCTGAAACATACTTGAGGTTTTGGTTACCCTCCTGGCCAACTAGGCTATCCTGCAATAGTTGCAAAGGACCTCTACCTGGTGACCGAAACTAGCTCATTAGGGGAAAAACCCAGGGATTCAGTTGGAACCTCACGAGTAGCAAATAAAAGAAAAGGTACCCCCTTATCCCACTCAACTCCGGTCTCTGTACAATACTTACGTAACATTCCCTTTAATGTCTGATGATATCGTTCGAGAACCCCTTGACTCTCTGGGTGGTAGGTGCTAGACTTTACATGCTCGATACCCAACTCCTTCAGGGACTGCTGGAAAATGTTAGAGGTAAAATTAGTTCCTTGATCACTTTGCACCTCATGGGGGAAACCCATTCTGGTGAAGAATTTGAGCAGTTCCTTGATAACAGTTGGAGCAGAGGTAGTCCTTAAGGGTATAGCCTCTGGGTAGCGAGTTGCCATGTCCATGATAGTTAATAAATAAATGTTACCTTGGGAAGTCTTAGGCAATGGGCCTACAATGTCCACTACCACCCGAGTAAAAGGATTCTCGAAAACGGGCAAGGGCACCAGAGGATGTACAGGCACCTTCTGATTGGGTTTTCCTGTCATCTGGCAAGTGTGACACACTCTACAACACTCCACTACATCTGCACGCATTCCTGGCCAGTAAAAGTGGGCTCTGATTCTGTCTAGAGTTTTTCTCACACCTAGGTGTCCTGCCAATGGTATACAATGTGCCATTTCCATTATATCTCTACGACAAGGTTTGGGGACTACTACTTGATGGACGTCCCAAGCCCCGTCATCGATTGGTCTGTGTGGCGGTCTCCATCTTCGCCACAATACTCCTCCTTTGAGGTAGAAACATTCACCACCCTCCTTCTCACATTCCTCTTCACTCACGGACCTGGCAGCTAACTCCTTGCATTCACTATCATCTCTCTGTAGCTCTACCAGGCCGCTAGGACAATTTGGAGGGGTTTCATGGTCATCGTTAGGGTCAAGATGAGCCATAAAGGTGTCAGATAAATCCACCTCAGTCACATCATCAGGCACAGTTGGAGCATCATTCACACTCTCATCATCCCTTTCATCAACTCTTACATTCGGTACATTTCTGTCTGAGGGAACTGCTACTTGAGACATTGAACGTTTGTCAGCACACACAGGGAAAACAGTTGGCAACTCCTTGTCGAGCTCACCGGTTAGTGGCTCGTTATCAGGGGAAAGTGACAAAATGGGGTCTGGTCGGACCTTCTCACCTGCTACATCATTCCCCAAAATGAGTGTTACCCCAGGCACAGGGATATCTTGGGACCTACACAAAGCTATGGTGGCCTCACCCTGTAGTAACTCACATTCAATTTCGCCTTTTACCAAGTATGCATAAAACTGGCCTCCAGCACCTCTCATTACAACTGGTTCGCCAGGTGGGCACTCAGTGTAAGGTATCACCATGAGGGTGCTAGTAGAACCTGTGTCTCTCAGAATTTTTACCTCATGCATGCAACCATTTAATCTCACGTTGCCAGATGAAATAAAGGGACGGTAACTGTCCTGCACTGATGGTGAAATTATTATTGGCTTAACCCTAGTGGGTTGCACCACACATGCTACTACACCCCTGTCTAGATGATTTACGTTAGCTGCTAGGTACTCCTTCTGTCGAGAGTCCTGCATTAAAGGAACTTTTGGTGCTAGGTACTCCTGTCGGGAGTCCTGCATTACAGGCACATATGGAGTTTGAGATACGGCGGCAACTGTCTGCCCCGATCTCTCGGTTCTCTCCTTAGCCCAGCACTGATAAGCTAGGTGGTCTCTCTTGCCACAAAAAGTACATACTTTAGGGGATACGGGAACGTTCCCTCTTTGAGCATTACTATTAGTTTGGGGCCCACCTCTGTTACCATTGCCCTGAGTCGCATTTTTAGTTGGGGGAACATTTCTATTTTGGCTAGCTGGGGAAGACGTTATAGGCTTGTGACTGGGTCGGTCAGATTTGTGATTGGGATACTTAAAATTAGAACTAGAATTATCGTAGGGCTTCTTTCCACGAAATTTGTTGTTGAGCACGTATGTGTCAGCCATGTCAGCGGCGTCGGCAAGACAATCTACCTTTTTCCCCTTTAAATGATAGGATACAGAAGAATCAATTTTCCATAGGAAATTTTTCTAACAGGACCAACTCCTTCAGATCGTTGTAGCTTGTGACTTTCTTACTCTTGACCCAATGATTGAAAGTTTTAGTCATGGTCCTGGCAAATACCTTATGGGTTTCTTCTACTTTCTTCTGGTTTTTACGGAAAGATTGCCTGTAAGCCTCAGGCTGCAATTGATAGGTTTTTAAGATAGCTTCTTTGAGATTGTCATAATCCTGCCTAACTTCTGCTACTTCTGACAAATACGTGGCTCGAGCCTGCCCTGTCAAAACAGTTTGTAACATAAAAGGCCATTGATCTCTTGTCCACTTCATACCTCCAGCAACTTCCTCAAACAAAACAAAGAAATCCTGCACATTATCCTCAGTGAAAGGTGGAATGACACTAGTCATAGTCAATCCGAGAGGGGGAGCAATTAAGGGAGCATTTGTATTGACATTTAGTTGAGCCGTATGATATTGATATTCACATTGTTCGGTCGTTGCTCTGGCTTTTATGCTGGCTTCTTCGGTATTTATTCTGGCTAGTTCTATATTTAGTCTGGCTTGTTCGGTCTTTGCTCTGCTTTGTTCTAATTCGAACAATTAATCAATGGTAAAACCAGGTGGCAATTGTTCATCAAGTTGGCTAGGTTTACTAGGGATCCCACCAACTGCTCCGTCACCCTCCCCGCCTTCTACAGGGAACAGATGGGTTTTTATGGTCTGAGCCACCTCTACTTTGGACATGTTTGAGACAGTTAATTGGAGATGTGAGGCAAGCACTTTCAGTTCGGATTTTGACAGACAGTCAATATGTGGGTTCTGATTCTATGAAAACTCGAGCATCTTCTTCATTAATTAGTTGAGGCATGATTAATATTTGATTTTTAAGTAGTGAAACGTTAATGAAACTGAGTGAAACTGTATGAAACGAATCCTGGCAAGGTCGCCACTCTTCTGTTACGTATCTTGATCCTCAAGTGGTTAACTTGATGAATCTAGATAGCACAGAGATATATATTAAGGTATCAGTCAGCTGAAGGCAAAACAAAAGTCAAATCTAATAAAATAATTTCCTGTTGTTGCTTCCTTTCCTTTTGGATCTTAGGACTTAGTATCCTTTATTGACTGATACTCTTTAATTATGAAAAATACTGAAACTAATTAAAGTCATGTAGTATTTATAAAGAATTATTATTTAACCGAAGCTTAGTAGGCTATGGTTATGAACCGAATAAGTTATAGCTAAAGAAGGACTATTAATTTTATAAAAAGTCTTGAAAGATAAATATTAAAGTAAGAATATTTCTGTTTCTTACCCTTTTTGAAATGAATAGTTTTCTTCTATGCCCTTTTATTTATATTTAATGTAATTATTCTTGGTTCTTGTCTTACGTTAATAGTATTATATTATTATTATCATCAGGAGTAATATCAAAGTCACATAAAAAGTTAGATATATATTTAATAATTAGTTAAATTTATTTCTTAACCACGTAACATTGAGGTTTGATTATGAGTAAATAAAGTTACAGGATCGTTTCATAGATTCGATTCAGGTCTCACTCAAATAATATGAAAAGCAAAATATAATATTTTGAAGCAAAAGAATTTTCTTCAGCTTAGAAAATCACTATAAGTAATATTAACACAGCCATGTTAGTCTAAGGCGATATTACTAATATGAGACAATAGCATCACCGTACTAAGCACCATTAAGCAATGTAAGCTTAATTAAAAGAAAATGAGAAAGAACTCGTAAGTATTAATATAAAACAATAGTATTACTTTCATCATAACCCAATTACTTAAAGAGTTGCTTTAGTCCACAAGTTAGTCAACTAAAATAGTTAAGTACATAATAATAGCGTTAACGTTAATTCCCAATCAAATAGTTAAGTACATATATAGTAGCGTTAACGTTAATTCGCAATCAAATAGTTAAACACATAATAGTAGCGTTCACGTTAATTCCCAATTAAATAGTTAAACACATAATAGTAGTGTTCACGTTAATTCCCAATCACATATCTCACTAACCAACATAACATAAGTGTTTACACCGAACACACTTAACACACATTTATATAATCTGACTGACAGTCACAATCCCATTATAATACTTCACCCCGTCTTCCTCCAGCTGCAAGTTCACCTTCCCAAACTCCAAATGAGACTGATTTGAATGCCCACAACTCGGGTCTTATATACCAAACAATGATGGTGTAGGAACGAATCAGGAGGCGGGAGGTGGTGCCTACTCCAATCATAGCTCCTCGAGTCGCATAACAGGTGTCTGGTCCACTCACAGCTCCTGGCGTCGATCATACGTCATAGCATCGGTCATCGAGGTGTGAAGGCTAGTTTGCTGGTATGGGGCGAGATGGTTTGCCCACTCGCTCGTTCGCTCGCTAGTCTGCTTCACCGCTTGGGTAGTTTGGCTCCTTGAACTCTAATTCTAACTCTTAAATTAACATACAGGGCTCCGTATGTCAGAATATATATATATATATATATATATTCTCCTTACCAAGGTTTGCCCGGAGTTGCCGACTGTCACAAGTGTGTAGCGACCTGGCCCTGTTTAAAGACGTTATACCATAGGTATCCACCCTCCCTATCCACCAATAATTATTTATTATAAGCTACATGTCATAATTATTGTAGCTGACACATATTAGTAATTCTCACAGCTCCTCTCCTTCTTCCTCAATACAGTATATATTCCCTTCTCCACCTCTTAGTTATTTCTCCTCCTTAGTCTTCCACTCTTTATCAATATAGGGTTTCTCTTTTCTTCCACCTTCTCCCCTCCACCACCTCCTCATCATCTATCAACATCATCACCAAAACTCGTGTGAAAAGTCGATAGCAAGTGAAGAATCTTTCAAAAGTTGATTTATAAATTATGAGGATATATTACGCATTCCTGTATTTCTCAATAGCTCATTCCCCACTCGTAGTCTCTCTCTCTCTCTCTTTTGCCATCTTTGAGCCGAGTATTTCGTCTACATGCATTCAAACTTTCTTATCCTGCCACATTCTAATATAGGTGTTCTAGTAATTCCATGTTAGTATATTACACTATTGCAGCTTGGAGGAACCTTAGTGATAACCGTTGCATTACCTGATTGAACAGACTCGAGTAAAGGGCTGTTCTGCTTGCAGTAATGCAGCGAGGATATGGAAAGGAAGACGGAAGGCTGCAAGAAGTTACAACGCTCGCTCGATTTTGCTCACAGTGCAATCTATTTGGTGTTTGAAAATGTACTTGCTACGTATTCATACCTTAGCATGTTTGCGAGTGAAATATTAGATTTTAGCAGGTATACATAATGGCTTCATATTTACTAGAAAAGTCTTAGTAAATACACTATTCCAACATGCGAGTATCGAGAGACACACATGTTACTAGGTACACAATATGTATTCCTTATCCAGTACAATACTAAATAGTACTAGTAATAGACATGTTGGCTGAAGTTTCATGTACTGAGTTAGAATAATAATACAAAATTTGCTTGTTCCTAATGAGGTAACTTAGATGCTCTTGGGTAACAATATGGCCATGCTCAATACATAAAATGGTCACACGTTTTTACACGAACGGACAGTCTCCAATCATGACCCAAAATGCATGTATCATTAATCGGGAATAAATGAATAAAAAAATACACAAAAACCAAAAATAGTTCACTGGGGGTAGTGAACAAGGGTGTAGGCAGAAGACTATATCAGTTTAACGGTACTACGGATAAGCTGGGTCGACTTGGCTATACAGGTGAGTCACACGCGTGTGGAGGATCAAGTTACTGGGAAGTCACATGAGTCTCAAGAGTATAGATAAATACTTAGTTTGCTCTCAGGAACATTAAATATTTGCATTCATCGTATGATAAAACACTGAATAACACTATTGTATGTGGACAATAACATAGAATATAAATTATAACATACAATAAGACTTCGTAATGGCTTGCACACGGTTTCTATTTCTATAACTCACGGGGCGGCGAAGGATATGTTCAATCAGGGCGATATGTTAATTGTGTTATATCGCTTTAATCAGAATCACTTTAGGGTCATCTGCGGGATAGTTTTAACCACAGGAATTATATATACGCACCGGCACTATAATCAATAGAACAGAACAGGCATAGAACACTTCGGACTGGAAAGCATACATATGGACGTCACAATGGTCGTCAATATGATGGCCCTTACCGTTACTCACGGGCAGAGTAACTTTCCGTATTCATGAACTGTATCAAGTGGGGTGATGAATATATAACGAACGTGAATTATATATGAGCAAAATAGAATCTTAGCATAGAACGCTAAGGAGGCTGTAGAACATATAAATTCCGAACAGGGGAATAGAGGGAATTTGCATTGTTTCGTTTTCAAAAAGAAAGTACAGACAGAGAACAAAGGGTATGAAGTGAATGCTTTATATAGTAATAAAATTAATAATACTCTTGCCCGGAGTACGGGGTACATCACCAGAATCCTTTTGTTTAATCGGTGTCTCGGTTGGTCCTAGGGGCTCGGTGGGCGTGGTGAAGGGCGTCCCTGCTGGGTGAGGGCACGCTGGTCTGTTCGAGGGTGAGATCTGATAAAAACAAAAGTTGATGTATAGAAATATATACTGATAAATTCGATTCCAGAGATATGCTTTCATAATTAGAAATAGGTGAAGTTCACAAATATTTGTGAGCGGGCTAGAGACATTGGCATCCGAGTGTACCAACGTAACTAAAAGATGTTTGATAGTAGGAATTCACTGATAATACAACACCCGTCATGAATATATTATAACTTAGTGAATCCGAATATAGAATAAATATTGTTCCCTGTGAGCATTTGATTAAAGGGTCAGGATAAAGACAAAATAAATTTTAATATAGATGCAAGTAGGCTAGACTATTGTACCTCCAAATATCGAACTTAACATAGCGTATTTGCAGACACCATTTTCCATATATTTCGATTGTATTAATATAATTGTGCTTAGAAGTAAACTTTGATTAAGTCTAAGAACCTACCCAAATATTGAATTCCATAAATATCATCACACATTATTCAGGGCATACCTTTAATTCACAATTCAAGCACATATCTATTTGAGCCCTAACTCTAGAAAACCTGATATTATTCCATGTTTTTATATTCTTCATTTAATGATAGCTTGGAAGTCTCGTTGTGTGAGACAGTATTATTTGTGTATATATACTGTAAAGTGTTGTATTGTACATATTGTATAACTCACCTTGTATTTATATTGTAATTTTATATATCGACCTCTTTGTTACTCCCCGTTGGATGAACTTACAAATACCTGTTTTGTCTAAACATAACATAAATGAGTACAATTATACAAATAAATTGCACGTTGATGCCTTATTATGTCTTTAATATAAAGAAGTAATAATTGAATATGTTATGATTTTCTTTTGGTTCTTTCATATATACCAATCTAGTACATAGTCATATTATATTCATCGCACGCTTTATTTATATATTATCTTTATATTCATCTATCTATTCATTTATCTTGTGCTAAGCTGACAAAGAAAACATCAGGAGAACAACCAAACTGGAAATGTCTCGCATGCCCAGGGCCCACTGCAGAGCCAACCGGGGCAACACCGGTCGCCGACTTGACCCAACTTGTGACCAAATGGAAAGCGCGGATCCAGGTCCTTGCCCGGGTACCTAAAGGAGCCAGAATCCAAGTGGCGGAGACCCTTATGTGACGTTAACCACTCCGTTAGAACCGCATGGCTTGTCCTACAGTGACTCGCTAGGATCGCCAGGGCAGTGGATGGGGCTACAGTTTATGTATTAGAGTGTGATTTATTTCATATGAAAGCTCGTGTCATGGGCAGTCCAGAAAGGCTCTTTGTTTTCACCCATGTCAAGGCTTTATATATTTAATTGTAAAGTATATGTTTTATCATTAACTAGTAATGATGGGATCTGGGAGAGAGAGAGAGAGTAGAACAGAGTGAGAGCGGGGCGCGCAGTGTTTTTGTCCCACTCGATGACGTCACGGCTGGCTGCCTCGTGGGGGTTGGTTGAGAGAGGTCCTTACCATGCTGCTAGCTCCCTTGCTAGTGGGTAGAGGACTTGTTCCCACACGGCTCGACCTAGTCCCGGTATGTATACTGGTTCCTCGCCACTCTCTCCCTCAGATCTGGTTTCTAGAACGCATCCATCTTTATCCCTTGCTACCTGTCCCCCGTCTGCACCTGAGAATCTTTTCCTCTGCCTATCTCTCTCATTTTCCATATCTTGCACCACCTTTTATTAATATTATACCCCCTCTGGTTAACTCTGCAAAATCAGCTTCATGCTGGCCAGTTGTATTGTGCGTTAAGGTCTGATATAACCTATGTATGTTTAGTTGTTAAGATAAGTTGATCACGAAGCATTGGTTAGCATCCATATTGTTTAGTACCGCTTCCTATAATAATTAGTGTTCTGCTGGATTAGATAATGCTAGAGTAGGGGTCTGATATTATAAGGTATTGTTTCCTATGAGTGCTGGCTTTAGTTAAAAACTGCACGACATACCTGAGAACTGGAGTTGATTGGGTAAATTCTAGTCTGTGTGCCATTGAGAGTAGAGCATGCACGAATGAGGGCTTTTTGCCTATACCATTCTGCCCTGTTCTAGTCTCGATTGTTTGTCTTTGAGGTACGCCAGGAGAACGCTTAATACTTCGGTATTAAGGTTTCTCAAGAGAGCTACCCTTCCCTATAACGTAATATTTGACGCACAGACTTGAGATTTGCACTAGGCTATGCGGCATGCCATGCGCACCAGTATCTCGTATCATTGACTCTAGCTAGACTTCATCAATCATAGTAGACATTAAGTATATTAATCCAATTACTCTTTTTATGCATACCCATTTATGATTACACAAGCATTTCGCAGCCTAGTTTGATGTATGGAGACATAAACGACTTAGGCTGTTTTTGTTGATAGGAATACTGCATTGTCGTGGCGATTATTATTGTTGTAGCGATTAGGATATTCTTGGCCCCGACTGCATTATATATTCTGCCTTTTTGTGTGCATAGCCTGCACGAGCATTGTTCGCTGCCTGCCTTTTTGGGTTCCATTTCCGATACGAGCATCTTTATAGCATCTAACATTTAAAGAAGATTCCTTGTTGGTGTTGAAGGACTTTAGTGCACTTTCTTTCATGCAGGAGTGCCTGACATATATTGATTAAAGTAACGTAAGCTGTAACTTCTCTTACCACCTTACTTTGCATACCATAACCAAGCACCTTCGATTATAGGTAGTAATAGGCTGTTTTCACATAGCATTAAGCCTAGAGTAGACGCACATTTATTGAGAGTTTGATAGCCTATTATTGCATATAGAACTCTGTAGAGTATTTGTGTTCTTTGTTCACTGGGAATATACATCAGAGGTTGGATCTAGCGCTTTCCGTTGTAGCATTTATGCCATTACTAGTCCAATGAATAAGAGCCCTGATATATTTAAACCTCAGTCGTAACACTTACAACCATCATAAAGCAGGCCCTACAGCTCAAGACACCCCTCGCATGGGCACGGCTCCTGGGTTTCTCCTATGGGGCCCTCCGAAAACCACCCAGAACCAACATACAAGACCATCTTCACGTTTCACTAGCCACCAGAGTGAAACGTCAAGTAGCACAGTATATGGATGGAAACAAACTGGTGGAACCACCCGAACAGCAACCAAACAGGGCCCAGAAGCAACAGGACAAGGAAGAGGAAGAGGCTGAACAGCTACGTAAGAGGGTCGCGGCGAAGCTGGCGGATAGTGACATCAAAGGGGCCGTCAGACTGTTGTCCTCTTCAGAAGGTTTTGCTGGTCAAGGCACCGAAGTTGTTGAAGCCCTACAAGAAAAGCACCCACCTACACCTAGGGACCTAAACCTCCCCCCTGCCCCAAATGACCAGATGCGCCAACCTTTAGTTGTCACGAAGGAGCAGGTGGTTGCCGCAGTGACTTCATTCCCAGCAGGCTCAGCCGCGGGCCCAGATGGTATCCGACCCGCCCACCTCAAAGGCCTCTTGGGTCAGGGATCAGGAGCTGCTGGGGAGGCACTCTTGGAAACCTTCACCAAATTCATCAACATGGTTTTAAGAGGGGAAGTACCCGACTGTGCCACACCCCTATTTTTGTGGGCATCACTCTGTGCAATGGCAAAAAAAGATGGCGGTGTGCGCCCAATAGAAGTAGGGAACACCTTCCGCCGCCTTGCCACAAAGGTGGGTTTGAAACCACTCTCGAATGGCCTAGGTCAACACTTAAGACCAGTTCAACTATGTTTCGGAACTCCAGGGGGGTGTGAAGCTGCTGTACACGCAACCCGCACCTACCTCAGCCAAGCCCAAGAAAAACGAGTGCTTCTAAAGATTGGCATGCGGAACGCATTCAACAGCATTCGCAGGGATGTCTTCCTCCGTGCAGCTCAAGAACACATCCCCACTCTGTACCCCCTACTTTGGCAGGCTTATTCCAAACCATCAATCCTGATTTTTGGCGAGACGGTAATCCCATCAGCGACCGGGTTACAGCAGGGAGATTCAGGTGGTCCTGCTCTTTTCTCAATAGGGGTGGATGCAGCAGCTAACAAAGTAAGGTCAGAACTGAATGTATGGTACCTGGACGATGCAACCTTGGGTGGGTCAGTAGAGAACGTTCTAACCGACCTAAATAACATCGTAACTGACCTCGGCCAGGCTGGGCTAGTGATAAATGACACCAAATGTGAACTTGTCCTCCTCAACCACACACGTGAACAAAGAGAAGAGAGTCAGGCCCTGTTTCGAGGCATATTGCCAGATCCTTCAGGAGCACCAGCAAACCCTATTAGGTTCCCCACTAACTCTGGCAGCAATCCCACCAGCACTTCAAGTTAAAAAGGAGGAGCTTCAACGTCTCGTGAGTCGCCTGATACACATCGATGCCCACTCAGCTCTGGCCCTTTTCAAGAACTGTTTCTCCATCCCAAAACTCCAACACCTCCTGCGCACATCGATGACTTACACGAACAATGGTGGCCTCCAAGAATTAGACAGCATAATCCGAGAAGCAGTGACCAGCATCACCAACGTGGAATTTAAAGAACGGACCTGGACACAAGCCACCCTTCCTGTCCGCCTCGGGGGGTTGGCCATACGGAGAGCCTCGGATATTGCCTCCCCAGCCTTTATCTCTTCCCGCATCGCGACCAACGACCTTGTAGTGTCCATCCTTTCTTCTCAACCCGGAATGACACTTAATGAGGACGTAACAGTAGCGATTAACACCTGGAAGGAAAGTACAGGAGTAGAGGAGGAGCCTCAGGGTACCTCCAGGAGCAAGCAGAAAGCGTGGGATACCATCTCGGCGAAGAAAACTCAAGAAAATCTCCTAACCAATGCAGACCAGGTTGCAAAAGCACGCCTCAAGGCAGCCGCCCGTTCGGAGAGTGGCTTGTGGTTACACGCCATCCCCATCCCACCTCTTGGAACTCACTTGGATGCTGAAGCGCTCCGGGTTGCCATCGCGCTCAGAGTCGGTGCGGCAGTTTGTCACCCACACACTTGCAAGTGTGGTGGGGGGATGGATGCTCAAGGTCACCATGCCTTGTCATGTAATTACAACGCAGGCCGCCTGCCAAGACACTCTGCACTAAATGATGTCATAAAACGGGCCCTGCAGAGTGCTAACCGTGCATCAATCCTCGAACCACATGGACTTCACAGAGAAGACGGCAAACGGCCAGATGGGATGACCACTTTCCCTTACAAGAATGGCCGGTGCGTCATGTGGGATGCCACAAGTGTTGACACTTTCTCCACAACCAACATCGCCAGAAACGCCGACGAAGCAGGTGAAGCCGCCCGGATAGCAGAAAATAAAAAGCGAGAAAAATATCAAGCCATCGCCAGAAATCATCAGTTCGAGCCCCTGGCATTCGAAACTTCAGGAGTCTTCGGCCCTACCACCCTTAAGATGGTGAATGAAATAGGCCGTAAAATCAGAGAAGTTTCAGGAGAACCCCGGGAAACCCTCTGGCTCAAGCAAAGACTAGTGATGGCTATCCTCCGGGGCAATGCCACCAGCGTCATGAGCTCAGTTCGACTGGACTGGGTCATGCCACTGTGTGAGGCCCGGGCAGGAGTGGTTTATCCGTAGTATTTCCACAGTAGGGTAAAACAAAACATAAACTTTATTTGTATTTAACATGTGTGATGCACATAAATAAAAGGGGATGTGTCGGATGGTTGAAAGCCACAGTTGCTCGCGCGTTTGGGGCTAGCAACACGTATTATGAAAAACATGTATCCTCCTTCATTCACTGTCACTCACTTCACTCACTCAACCCCACAATTTGCCGGAGGATAACAGGTTTTTCACAATACGTAGACGGAGGTCTTTTTTAAAAAAAATTTTTTTTTTTTGGAGAGGTATTTTAACACTGTAATGTCAACCTGGAATTAAGTAAATACAGGTATGCTTCTACTTACATATAAACTTAATCAGACAAAACCCTTTAAGCATTCCAAGAGACCTTATGCTTTGAATACGCACCATGGCCTAAGCAAAGCAGATATACTGTAGCTACTAAGATTGGTGTATATCTATTTAGCCATATATATGTATGCCGTGATCCCCAAAGGGGTGGCCACAAACGAAACGCCCCCGTGCACCTCTGTCCCCAGTCAGTCGACGCCCCTCCTCTCAACCAGCACCGCCTTCATTCATATACTTCTTCACTCCATCCTTCCACCTCTCTCTCGGTTTACCTCTCCCTCTCTGTCCTTCCACCACGCTCTCGTACACCCTCTTAGTCATTCTCTCGCTTCTCATACGTTCCATATGGCCGAACCATCTCAAGGTATTCCTTTTCACACTTTCCAACACATCTACCTTCACACCACACCTCCCTTTTACTTCCTCATTCGTCTGTCTATCAGTCCATGTAGCTCTGCACGCACTTCTCAAGTAACTCATTTCCACTCCTCTCTCTCTTGGTTGAGTCTCTTCACCAACGTCCATGCTTCGCTCCCGTATGTCAATGCCGGGATTACCACACTGTCATGCAAGGACTTCTTCACTTCCATGCTGACCACCCAATTTCTTGTTACTGCTTTCAGCGTTCCTACAACCCTCTTCCCCTATTGCAACCTCTCCTGCACGTCTTCCTCCATACTCCCATCTTTACTCAACACAATGCCCAGATACTTAAATGAGCTGACAATCTCCATAGCCTGACCGTTCAACTTGACCTCACACTCTGTGGCTTCACCCCTTTCGAAGACCATAACCTTGCTCTTCCCCGCATTTACCTTCAGATTCCGTTTTTCACACACTGTTCCAAACACATTTACCAGACCCTGCAACTCCCATTCATTATCGCTCATCAGAACTGTATCATCAGCAAACAGCAGTACAGGTAGCTTCCACTCGTTTCCCTCCCTTATCAGCAATATACCAACATCCACTGCTCTTCCTTGTATTTCTTTCATGACTCTATCTATATATACAGTAAACAACCACTGAGACATCACACACACCTGTTTCAACCCAACATTCAGATCCAAGAACTCGCTCTGCTCATTCTCCACACTTACTGCTGCCTTTGCACCCTCATAAATGCTCTTCAATGCTTTCAGCAACTTGCCATCTACTCCGTATATTCTAAGTACTTTCCAAATACCTTCTCTATCCACTCTGTCATAGGCCTTCTCCAAGTCCATAAAGGCAACATACACCTTTTGTTGCTTCTCCAGATATTTCTCCACAACACATTTCAAGGTGAAAATCTGATCTACACATCCTCTTACCTTCCTAAACCTGCCCTGCTCGTCCATTTCTCCGTTCTCGCTCTCACGCTGTCAATCACCACCCTTCTGTACAACTTCCCCACTAAGCTTAGAAGACATTTTACTTGGTGGTTACCACACACTCCTCCTTTTATATATGTATATATATATATATATATATATATATATATATATATATATATATATATATATATATTTGTCTGGGATTGCGTGTTGAATAAATACAATATATCTGACTAAAACAGGTGACAGAAATAAGGCTGTGATCCGAGGAACCCAACGTGGGAGAAGAATTACAGTGTAAGCAGAAGAATTTGAGGTTAGAAATAAGTCGAGAATGTTGGGCCGATCTCTAGGGCACTCCGGGATACGGGTGGGGTGCTGAACTAACTGCTCTAGGTCATTTAGGATAGAAAACATGTAGGCTTGTTCACCAGGTTGGTCAGTGAAATGAGAAGAGAGGCATTGGCGGTGGTGATCATTGATATCTCCTAAGATGGGGATTTCAGAGAAGGGAGAGATGGAAAGAATGTGTTCCACTTTAGAAGTATGATAGTCAAAGAATTGTGGAGCGTCAGTAGAATTAAGGGATAAATAAACAGCACAGATATATTTAATGAGAGAATGACAAGATAGCTTAAGCCAGAGAGTTGAATATTCAGAAGAGTCAAAGTTGGCAACACAAGAGCAAGTAAGGTTGTTGTGTACGTACACATGCAACATCCACCTTTGGCTTTAAATTGAGGATAGAGATAGTAGGAGGATACAGAGAAAAGTTTGCTATATGTTGCCTCTAGCATATATAGACAAACTAGTGTTGTCATCTTACTGCCTTTTTCCGAATGTTTACCTTACATTTTTGTATTAAACAAAGCATATATAATTACACAATAAGAATAAATATGTACAGTGTAATTTGTCTAAAATTGCACTGTTACCTCTAATCATATATAATAATGGAACAAACAAACGGGAAAAAGATTAAAGGAAAGAGGTAAACACCACTGACAATCAGTAATGTCCTAACAAGAATCTAATGGTATTTGTGTACTATATCTGTGTCCGCTGTCCTAGGCTTAGTCACCCAGCTAATAATATAATTAATTAACTTCACTCCCAGCAACAAACACCTCCCAATGAAATTAAGATAAATCGGACTCCTAAAATATTATTCTGGGTACCCCTCGTACGTGACCTTTTACTAAACAAAATATTTCTTGCAAAGGGATAAATATGTCACAACTATTTATCCGTCTCCAGCAGACGCATTCTGATCTATATATAATAATTAAATATAGCCAGAATATAATTCATGAAAGCTTCGAAATATATTGAAAGTCTTAAATGTAATTAGTAAACTATTTAATTTAATTAGTTGATGATGTAACGATTAGGTAACTCAACTTGAAACTTAGTACCTGTTTTTTTCTTCTGTCTCTTCCACCCCCCACCCCCCCCCCAACCATCTTCTCTTCTATCATTACCCTTGTCCTCTCTCTCTCTCTCTCTCTCTCTGATAGCAGGTAGCAGGACCGGTAACAACATTCATCAGGTGGTGATAGTGTCGGTGTGAGGGGTGAACGTGTCTATCATGCAGAAGAGTTTCAAATCACACTTTTAGGACTTCCCTTATGCGTCTTATTTCGTGCTATTCACCAACAATACAAAATAAATGCATTTGAAGAATGCTATTTACTTTGTGTGTACTATTATGCTTTCTTTATTGTATCTAAATATTGTCATACATGTGATGGTAATCACAGTGAAAATATAATATTACACCAAATTGTTCTCGAAAAATCGGTTTGTGTTAAATTTCCATTGAAGACAATGTTTTTGCAATCGGTTACATAGTTCTTATTCATAAATATATGTATTCATGAATTTGTTTTAAAATGTTTGGTCATTGTTAACGAGCAGAATATTTAAATTACAGCTGAAAGTATTCCACATAATATAAGAGTATTTAGATATGAAAGACAGATGAACGAGCTGCCATAGTGTTGTAGGCAGGAGCTTGTGGTGGAAGTCGTAGTGTTGCCAGGTGATGCACTTTAATCACCTACTCCTTCTAGAACATACTATTGGTCAAGTCTCTAACATTTCTCCTGCACTCCCAAATAAGTGCCTTGCTCTTTGTTGAATCTTGTCCAGTAATGCCAGGCGTGGTTGTGCTGTTCCTGCCCAAGATGGAGTGGTACATTACATAGAGCATCGTGTTGGAGACCTGTTAAGCATTACACATATTAGACATAAGGAGACTAAAATAATATCCCACTTTACAGTAGCTATGTGTTGTACGTTTTCTAATATATCTTAGAGTCCTGTCAGAGATTAAACCTAGAACTATTGAGATATAGTCAACTTTGTGCTTAACATCGCCACACCTTTTTGGGATAGTGTTATAATATAAGTGTTTTATTTTGGCGTAAGGATGTGGCGACCCCATCACCTTTCACTTTGGTGGTGCGCACAGATAGCCCCTTGAGGTTGGGACTGGGAATCCCACCTCCAAAATTTACTCCTAATATAGGATCAGCAAACCAGGAAGCTGGGCACTTTGCCTGCTAGGGGCTAAGTAAAGTCAAACAGGCACGTATAGCTGTGTGGATTGTAAGAGGAATACATTTACAAGAACAGATAATGGTAGTCGTGAATGTATCAAGGAAAGGAAAATGTAATGTTCTTTGCATGTGTGAATAATTAGTTTAAAGGAAATAAGGTAGAAGAGTGGAATGGTATGACGTGTGTAAGGGCGGGAGTGGATGACATGAAAGGGGTAACGAGGGAATAGATCTGCTATTGAATGTAGAATGGTTATGAATGTGTGAACTCTAGGTGCATGTTTGTAAAGATTAAGTATGAAAAGGTGAAAGTGGTGGTAATGATACGACAAGGAGTTGGTAAATTAATTATAGGATGATCACCGCCACTACCCTCTGGAGAGGGAAATTGTATAGTTATATAAAATATATAAATTATATATATATATATATATATATATATATATATATGTTAGGAAAGCCAGGTAATACATTTTCTTTAATACATACGAGGTTGAAAGAAATGGCAATTTCTGCGTTGGAAATTTTATTATTCAAAGTTTCCAGGTCTCTGATGAGTTTTCGCTGGGTGGCAGGAAGTAGATGAATGAGATGAGCAAAATTCATGGTGGTACAAGGTTACATTAATGTACATGATGATACAGGATATACGACACGTTTCACTGGACAACCAGCATTATCAAGTAAGGATAGAATGATATACAAGGTAAACAGGAAAGGTATTATATAGAGGGTGGAGGATCAGAGGAGGAGAAAATCAGGGGGCAAAAGTCTGCTATTGGTGGAGGGGTATTCTAGGAGAGAGAAAGAAAGAACCGCTTCACGCATGCGCACTGGATGCGGGAAGGAGGTGGTCGGTTGGCGGGGTCGAAGCTGATTGGCTGCGTGTCGAGGGGCGTGGCCTAAGTTACGTAGTCCGTGTGGCGCCTGCAGAAGACGAAGCTGAAGGAGGTAGCGCGGGGGGCTGCATCAAGGGCACCGGGGGGCGAGGGGGGGCGTTAGGTCCTGTAGGAAAGTGCCTTTTGGCAGAAGGAAGGATCTGAAGGTCCAGAGTTTGGTTGTTGATGTTGGGATGTAAGGCTTGGATATACAATGCTTCGAGTATAGGTAATCTCCTTGGGTCACTTTCTTTATCGAGTATGGTGGTGTGTTTCTCTAACTCGTTGCGTGTGAGGTGGGGGTGGTTAGGGGTGAGATAGTGGTCTTTGATGGCTCCAGCCTGAAGGTGAAGAGTTAACCGACGTGAGAGACGAGTCTGCGTCATACCAATATAGGAATGAGGTCCACAGTCCTCATAATTATAGGTATGTTGGTAAATGACGTGATCGTCGGTCATCAGGCTCTTTATCTTGGTGGAAGCTGGTTTGTTGCGGAGACCGAGGTTGGAGGTCTTGGGGGATTTGTAATAAATTATTAATTTGATTTTGTTTTCCGGGTTGGTTGGATGGACATGTTTGGAGATTATTTCTTTTAAGACGGCCTCGTCATTTTTGTGTTCAGAGGACATAAAATTGCGGTAGAAGATCTTAATTTTATTGGGCGGGTCAATGTTGGGAGGGCTTTGGGTGTACCATTTTTCAAGATGGTGGTTGATGGTGCTGGAGATGTCGGAGTTGGAGTATCCGTTATTTACTAAAACTTGGGATAGTCTTTCTAGTTCCTGGTGGGTGTCGGCCCAGGTAGAGCAGTGCGTGAGGGCTCTCCTTACATAGGCGGAGATGGAGGATAGAAGATAACGGCGGGGGCATTCACTATCGCCGTTGAGGCATTGTCCTGTGTTAGTGGGTTTAATGTAGACGGTGGTTTTGAACCCATGGTCGTTCAGAGCTACGAGGATGTCGAGGAAGGGGAGTTGTCCATTGTTTGATTTTTCAAAGGTGAAGTTAAGTCCGGAGGAGGTCATGAAGCGACGCTGGAGTTCCTGTATTTCGTGGAGGTCCTTGATTTGCACGAAGATGTCATCCACGTATCTACAGTAGACGGCGGGTCGTTGGGCAGGTAGGAGCTCTTCCTCGATGGTACCCATAAAAAAGTTCGCAAAAAGAACTCCTAGGGGGCTGCCCATCGCCACACCGTCTATCTGCTTGTACATGTTGCCCCGGGGGCAAAGGATGGGGGCCTCCTTGGTACATAGCTCCAGTAGTGTTTTCAGGGCCTTCTCTAGGATGTCCAGTGTTGGTGTATCAGGGCAATGGTAAATTCGACGTAGAATCATGTCAATGGTCCTATCCACTAGCACGTTGGTAAACAGGCTTTCTACGTCGAGAGAGGCGATTGTGTGGTTGTTGTTGTTGTTGTTGTTGTTGTTCCCCAAGCTGCCTGGCCGAACAGCCCCAAGGCCCCGTTGAAGGCCAAGACCATAACCGAGCACCCCCACAGAACCCTCCCTGCCGACCACAATAAAGCCTGGGTGACCGAAGCCACTCCATGGCTGGGAGCTAAGGAGGGTGGAACGCCCAGGAAACCAAAGCCCCACCCAGGGCCCTGTGCCCCTCAGCAATTATGAAGAGAAAGTTGAGGGGCAAGGGAAAAATGTGACGCTTTGGCTTCCAATCTTGTAGATTGGAAGGTCAATCCACGGAAAAGACGTCGTCACTTGAGATCTAGAAAATATATAAGTTAAAGGAACAGTCAGAGTAAGCTATGGGTATGGCAGAGATCGCTCAGTTCTCACTCTGATAGACCAGCCCATCACCACTTGTGTGGTTGTTGTTCCGGGGGGCGTCTCGTAATATTTCCAAGAAATCGTGGGCTGAGTTGAGGTTGTATTGGCTAGGCACGTAGGGGGTGAGGAGGTTGTTCAGGGCCTTGGCGATCTGGTAGGTGACAGTGGGGATCTGGGAGATGATGGGGCAGAGGGGGTTCCCAGGTTTGTGTGTTTTGATGGTTCCGTACGCATAACCAGGGGTGTATTCTCCGACGAGTTTTTTAAGGTGGACCCCTCCTTGTTTGGCGTTGATGGCGGTGCTGGTGGTGTTGGCAGTGGTGTTGGCATGGTGGTGTTGCCCCCCGGGGCAACATGTACAAGCAGATAGACGGTGTGGTGATGGGCAGCCCCCTAGGAGTTCTTTTTGCGAACTTTTTTTAAGGGTACCATCGAGGAAGAGCTCCTAGCTGCCCAACGACCCGCCGTCTACTGTAGATACGTGGATGACATCTTCGTGCAAATCAAGGACCTCCACGAAATACAGGAACTCCAGCGTCACTTCATGACCTCCTCTGGACTTAACTTCACCTTTGAAAAATCAAACAATGGACAACTCCCCTTCCTCGACATCCTCGTAGCTCTGAACGACCATGGGTTCAAAACCACCGTCTACATTAAACCCACTAACACAGGACAATGCCTCAATGGCGATAGTGAATGCCCCACCGTTATCTTCTATCCTCCATCTCCGCCTATGTAAGGAGAGCCCTCACGCACTGCTCTACCTGGGCCGACACCCACCAGGAACTAGAAAGACTATCCCAAGTTTTAGTAAATAACGGATACTCCAACTCCGACATCTCCATCACCATCAACCACCATCTTGAAAAATGGTACACCCAAAGCCCTCCCAACATTGACCCCCCCCAATGAAATTAAGATCTTCTACCGCAAATTTATGTCCTCTGATCACAAAAATGATGAGGCCGTCTTAAAAGAAGTAATCTCCAAACATGTCCACCCATCCAACCCGGAAAACAAAATCAAATTAATAATTTATTACAAATCCCCCAAGACCTCCAACCTCGTTCTCCGCAACAAACCAGCTTCCACCAAGATAAAGAGCCCGATGACCGACGATCACGTCATTTACCAACATACCTGTAATTATGAGGACTGTGGACCTCATTCCTATATTGGTATGACGCAGACTCATCTCTCACGTCGGTTAACTCTTCACCTTCAGGCTGGAGCCATCAATGACCACTATCTCACCCCTAACCACCCCCACCTCACACGCAACGAGTTAGAGAAACACCACCATACTCGATAAAGAAAGTGACCCAAGGAGATTACCTATACTCGAAGCATTGTATATCCAAGCCTTACATCCCAACATCAACAACCAAACTCTGGACCTTCAGATCCTTCCTTCTGCCAAAAGGCACTTTCCTACAGGACCTAACGCCCCCACTCGCCCCCCGGTGCCCTTGACGCAGCCCCCCGCGCTACCTCCTTCAGCTTCGTCTTCTGCCGGCGCCACACGGACTACGCAACTTAGGCCACGCCCCTCGACACGCAGCCAATCAGCTTCGACCCCGCCAACCGACCACCTCCATCCCGCATCCAGTGCGCATGCGTGAAGTGGTTCTTTCTTTCTCTCTCCTAGAATACCTCTCCACCAATAGCAGACTTTTGACCCCTGATTTTCGCCTCCTCTGATCCTCCACCCTCTATATAATACCTTTCAAGTTTACCTTGTATATCATTCTATCCTTACTTGATAATGCTGGTTGTCCAGTGAAACGCGTCGTATATCCTGTATCATCATGTACATTAATGTAACCTTGTACCACCATGAATTTTGCTCATCTCATTCATCTACTTCCTGCCACCCAGCGAAAACTCATCAGAGACCTGGAAACTTTGAATAATAAAATTTCCAACGCAGAAATTGCCATTTCTTTCAACCTCGTATGTATTAAAGAAAATGTATTACCTGGCTTAACAAACAATAAACGGAGCATTCTCTATACTTTAGACCTCTTATATTGAAATACGTGCAAGTAAATGTATATCATTCTGACATATTAACCCTTAATTAGCGGCGAGCAACATAAGTCGAGTTAAATAAAGCTGGACTATGTGGCGGCGCTTGACATAGGTCGAGTGGCAATTTCAGCACGTAATGTTGCTGAGAGAGAGAGAGACAAGTGGTGGCAGGAGAGTAGTGAGCGTATAACTGCTCCAGACCACCGCGGCGAACATACTGACACGAATCCCAGCTCCCTCCTCCTTCTCTCACTCGCTATATAAGGAATTGTATCGGGAAAGTGGCTAATTACATGCTTTTTGCACTCGCGTTGCACGGTTATTGCAAGAAAACTATCCATCATAAAAGGATCGTTATGGTGTCATTCGAAAGCTCTGTTTATGCCCTTTCAGGGATAGATACTTGTTTTACGTTCTGGGTCTTATTTAGGCATGCAAATGATCACGTAAACAGCCCTATTTTGGCTAAAAACACCCCGCTGGGCGGTACATATAAATAAACCGCATAGGCCGCTCTTAAGGTGTTAAAAGAGAATGGGGCAGAAACATAGGTACTGCGACCAGGGGTGTAAAGGTAACCAAGTACAATACTTAAGTATATTTTCTGTCTCTACTTTGTATAAAGTACTAATTTGTGCCCACTAGTTTTACTCTAACTTGAGTATCATATATAAGAATTAGATGTACATTTACTCCACTGCATTTACTTTACTTCTGTTAATTTTGTGGAGTAAAATTTCAGCAACTTTTCGAATTATTCCTTCCAATTGATATGGAATTACAAGTAGCATTTTCCATTGACATTCCTCCAAGTTTAGGTGTGACATTCCTTGGGTAGTTTCAAGGTCACCACTATACAGTATATACTGTACATGGCGCTGATAAGCCTCCCCTCTCCCCCAACCCCCCAGGCAGTAGGTAGATATTAACTTTAGCTTAAGTAGCTTTCTAGTTGGGTACTTCTACATATTATACATGAGTAACTTTACGAGTACATACTTGTACTTGAACTTGAGTAAAATATTAGGTACTTTTGACACCCTCAGTGTGACATACATAAGAACATAAGAACATAAGAAAATGGGAGTCTGCAGAAAGCCGATTGGCCTAAGCAAGGCAGATCCCTGTCCCACACAACCCCAATTACAAAGCCCAATTATAGGCTTCACACTCTAATACCCTGAGGATCATCTTACCAAACCGGTTAGAGATTAACGCAGGATTACGGGGGTCTGCAGAGCGCTGATTGGCCCAACCCGGCTGATCCCCCTTCACACCCAACCCTTCTCGTCCATATGCTTATCCATTTTTTTCTTAAAGCTCCCTATCGTTCTTGATCCCACTATATCACTTGGTAGCCTATTCCACCCATCTACAACTCTGTTACCAAACCAATATTTGCCTATATCTTTTCTGAAACGAAATTTATCTAATTTGAAACCATTGGTACGAGTTCTTTCGCTATCACTGAGCTTTAGTACATTTGTCATGTCCCCTTTGTTAATCCCACTAACCCACTTGAACACCTCTATCATATCCCCTCTAACTCTGCGTCTCTCTAACGAATGTAAACCTAATTTCTTCAACCTTTCTTCATACGGAAAATTTCTAATATTATGGATCATTTTTGTCATTCTACGCTGAATTCTCTCCAATGAATCTATGTCCATTCTGTAATAAGGACACCAAAATTGGACAGCATAATCCATATGGGGTCTCACTAATGACAAGTAAAGTTTTAAGATAACATCAGCAGTTCTGTTACTCACACTCCTAGAGATGAACCCGAGAATCCTGTTTGCCTTATTACGAACGCTTATACACTGTTTTCTAGGCTTCAAATCATTGCTAACAAACACACCTAGATCTTTCTCGCAGTCTGAATTTTCTAATTCTAAATTAGCTAGTTTATATTTAACATTTGTTTGCATCTTCCCTATCTTTAATACCTTGCATTTGTCAATGTTAAACTTCATCTGCCAATTTACTGACCATTCATGTAAGGTATCTAGATCCCTTTGGAGGCACTCTATATTGCTATCTGAATCAATTGATCTCCCCATTTTAGTATCGTCTGCGAATTTACTTATCCTAGTAGTTATACCTAAATCTAGGTCATTTATGTATATAAGAAACAACAGGGGACCTAATACCGATCCCTGGGGGACACCACTTTTGACTGCTCCCCACTCTGACTTGGTACCATTTATGCTGACTCTCTGTTTCCTACCAATTAACCATGACCTAATCCATCCCAACAACGACCCTCCTATTCCATGTGCCTCAACCTTTCTCATCAATCTCTCATGAGGGACTCTGTCGAAAGCTTTACTGAAATCTAAATATATAATATCATATGACTTGTCACTATCTACTGCTTCATATACCTCTGAGAAAAAGCTAAGCAAATTAGTAAGGCAAGAACGTCCCTGAGTGAATCCATGCTGAGAAGAATTTATTAAGTTAAATTTTACTAAGTGGCTTCTAATTTTCCTAGCAATAATAGACTCTAGCAACTTTCCTATGATTGATGTGAGACTAATGGGACGGTAATTGGATGCTATCGATTTATCACCTTTTTTGAAGATCGGAACTACATTTGCAAGCTTCCAAGCTTCTGGAACTAAATCTGTTTCTAATGACTTGTTAAATATAAATGCTAATGGACTACTTAACTCATCTCTGCATTCTTTTAATACTCTAGCATATACCTCGTCAGGACCAGGCGATTTTTGAGGTTTCAGTCTGTCAATTTCCTTAAGCACATCATTTCTACTTATACTAACTGTACTTAACATATTTTCTATACTATCACTATATACCATATTGACTTCTGGAATCTGTGCCAAATTTTCATTAGTGAAAACGGAAAGAAACTGACTATTTAATGTACTGCACATTTCTAAATCATTTTCTGTTATTTCTCCTATTGAAGTTTTTAGGGGGCCTATTTCATCTCTAACTTTAGATTTATATAGTTGGTAAAAAGCTTTAGGGTTATTTTTTGAGTCGCTGGCTATCCTTATTTCATAATTTCTTTTTGCTTTCCTGATTTCCTTTTTGACCTGTCTTGATAGAGTCTGATAGTATATATGTAAATGATTTTCACCTTTCTTTATTTTTCGATATATTCCTTTCTTTTTTCCTATAAGATCTATTAGCTTATTAGTCATCCATTTTGGTTGGTTCTGCGTCGATCTAAATCTTCTTTTAGGGATATATTTATTTTGAGCATTGTGGAGTGAAGCAATAAACTGGTTATATGTAGGTGGCAAGTTTAACTCTGGCATATCCTGACTTAATCGCTTAACAATAGGGTCCACCCTTAAGTCTCTTCTTAGCCCACCATAATCGGCTTTTCTGAAATCTGGGATAAGTGTCGTATTCTCTTTAGCATTCCCTGTCCATTGTATATTAAAATAAATAGATTTATGATCGCTATTTCCTAGGTGGTCACCAATCTCTACATTATTTATCATATGTTCATTGTTACTGAAAACTAAATCAAGAATATTAATACCTCTAGTCGGCGTATCTATGAATTGAAATAAAAAACTATCTTGTACTACCTCTATAAACTCTACTGAATCGGAGTCGCCTATTTGGTGCTGCCAATCAATGTTCGGAAAATTAAAATCCCCCATAATGCACACATTGCTAAACCTTGATGCTATTTTAATTTCCTCCCATAACGATTTTCCGCCATTTCTACTCATATTAGGCGGTCTATATATAACTCCAATAACTATGGTCTCACTACCTTCGTTAACTTCTACCCAAACACTTTCATTATCATTATTTAGTCTAATACCTGATTTAATACAGCTTTTTAATGTACTCCTGACAAACACTGCTATACCCCCGCCGATCCTACTTGTTCGGTCATATTTAAACAAACTATATCCTGGAATATCAAATTCTGCTAAAAAATGCCTAGATTCTGTATTAATCCACGTTTCAGTTAGCGCTATTATGTCTATATTTTCTGTGCTAACGAGTGCTCTAAGTTCGTTCATTTTGTTACATAAACTCCTACAATTTGTATAATATACCCTCAACCTATTACTTTTATTTGCAACTAATTTTCTATTGTGTTTAGCTAACTTATTATTTCCTGTTGAACTACTAGCTCTAGACGGAAATTCTACTCTATCAGTATTCTCATCTTTACTATCAGTTACATGTGTAGTGTTATCGATACTACTATTACACATCACTATATCCGCACTATCTTGACTGATTATTTCTATTTTACTCACTGGTTTGTCACATGAAGTACCTGCTCCATATGGAGACAGTATTTTACTTACACACCCAGGTTTTTTTAACGAAACCCCGCAACAATCTTGTCGAGTGAGCTGGCCAAGGTCGAAACTCCTAGTCGAGAGAGATGTACTCCATCCTGGGCATACAGTTCATCCTTACCATAAAAGAGGGACCAGTTATCCAGGAATGGAATAGTATTTGCCTTACAATACTTCTCCAGCCGGCTATTTACACCAATAGCCCTGGAGGACCATTCCTTCCTTACCCCTCTTCTAGGCAGGATACTGTTTACCACAGGAACTCCACCTTTTTCCTTGATCCTCTCCAACATTTCCTGATACTTGGAGAGCAACTCCTCAGTCCTGCATCTCCATATGTCGTTGCTCCCTGCGTTGAGGAAGATGATGGGGTCCTCCCCCCTCACTTCCATGACAGCATCTATCTTCTCAGCCACCCTCCCGACTCCGGCACCAGGCACGCAGACAACTTTACCAACCTGAGTGTTTGTTGCCCTGCCAAGGTATCTAACCAATGAATCACCGACAATGAAAACAGACTTAGCTTTTTCCTTTTGTCGGCGTGTAGCAGCAGTTGTTGCAGCAACAGCAGCAGACTTCCCCCCCTCCCCTCTCACTGCCTCGATGATCGCCACTTCATCGCCATCACTCTCATCAGCCAAGGTGCTGAAGTTGTTGTGGGTCTTGACTGGCTGCCAGTCAAATTGTATAATAAAAATCAATATGGTTGGAGATACAGTATGAATGAGGTTTGACTTGCAAAACTTGTGGCAATGATATGTATGATCATGTCACATGTGGCAGTGTACAAAGGAGTACAAAGGAAATCAAGCAACAACAGATCTAGTGACCCTTCTAGGTTGCTTGTCCTACAAAACACTGAGGATCAAGTGTCCAAACAGTGGTTTAGAGTGGGTAAGGGAACATTGGAAAGGGAACTACTGCCCTGCCACTAACGTGGCAGGACTAGGAAGTTAGTAGGGGACAGATGGGTTAGTAACTGAGGGGAGGATAAAGTTATTCATTTACAAACGCAGTCAGTCGCGGGTTTGATGCGAGATATTTGTCTAGGCGGAATTTAAATGAATCAACGGTGCTGCAGTCTATAACGTCTCGGGGAAGCCCATTCCACAAGTTGACAACTCGATTGAAGAAGAAATTCTTAGATTCGTGCGAGTTAAAAGATTTACCAATAATTTTGCAACCGTTTCCCCGCGTGTAATTAGATTGGTCGATAGTGAAGTACTTACTACAGTTCATATTGTCGATGCCTTTGATGATTTTGAACACTTGAATTAAGTCGCCTCTTAATCTGCGCTGGATTAAAGGAAATAGATTTAATTCTCTAAGACGCTCTTCGTATGGTTTGTTCTTTAGGCTAGGTATCATTTTGGTAACTCTACGTTGAACTCGTTCTAGCTTGTTTATATCTTTTTGGTAATAAGGGCACCAGGATTGAACGCAGTATTCCAGAAGAGGGCGGACTAAGGAATTGTAAAGGGTTAGGATAACTTCTTTGGATTTATGCTCAAATGACCTGCCTATAAAGCCAATTATTTTGTTTGCCTTCTTAACAACTTCTGAACATTGTTGACTCGGTTTTAGGTTACTCGATATTGTTACTCCCAGATCAGTTTCTCTGTTTACATTCTTAAGCGGAGTGCCATTCATCGAATAGTTTGCTTTCTCATTTAGGTATCCGACATGTAGTACTTTACATTTATCCGCATTGAAACTCATTTGCCAAATTGGGCCCAACATGACAATTTATCTAGATTGTGTTGCATATCGTCAACTTTTCTTTTGAGAGTACGCTATTTGCAATTTTTGTATCGTCAGCAAATTTTGAGATTGTGCAGGTGAGACCCTCATCTATGTCGTTGATGTAAATTAGAAAGAGAATTGGTCCTAGTACCGATCCCTGGGGTACCCCGCTACTTACATTGGTCCATTTAGATGCCTTACCGTTTATGACTACCCTTTGCTTTCTGTTGCTGAGCCAATTTTCTATCCATTTCAACACACCGTCTTGTATTCCATGCGCTTTTAGTTTTAGCAGTAAACGTTTGTGGGGAACTTTGTCAAAGGCCTTTTGAAAATCAAGGTATATAATATCTACAGCTTTACTCTCATCGTAGAGGTTGAGGATATCGTGGAAGAAGTCTAAGAGGTTTGTTAAACAGGAACGTTTTTTACGAAAGCCGTGTTGAGTATCTTTAAGTATGTTATTTTCCTCTAAGTGATTTACGAGTCTGTCTCGTATGACCGTTTCTAGCATTTTACATACAACTGAGGTTAAGCTAATTGGACGATAGTTACTGGGTAGGGATTTGCTGCCTTTTTGAATATCGGTGTTACGTTGGCTAGCTTCCACTGATCAGGCATAGTTCCAGACTGCAAGGATTTATTGAATAGTAATGTCAGTGGTTTGGAGAGCTCATTCTTAGTTTCCTTTAGAACTCTAGGCGAGATTGTATCAGGTCCTGGCGTTTTATTTACCTTGAGTTTATCTAAACAATTCAATACTTCTCTCTCTGTAACGGTGATATTGCTTAGAACATCTGAATTATCAATCTGAATCGGCGATGGTGTAGGGATATCACTTGTATAATGTAACTGTTATAGGTTATAACGTACCTCGGCTGTTATGCGGGTTTTTGTCCAGGATATGTGGCCCCTCATGAATGCAAAGTTCTTAACCCGGGAACTGCGGGAAGACTCTTAACACCTTACGAGCGGCCTATGCGGTTTATTTATGTGTACCGCCCAGCGGGGTGTTTTTAGCCAAAATAGGGCTGTTTACGTGATCATTTTCATGCCTAAATAAGACCCAGAACGTAAAACAAGTATCTATCCCTGAAAGGGCATAAACAGAGCTTTCGAATGACACCATAACGATCCTTGTATGATGGATAGTTTTCTTGCAATAACCGTGCAACGCGAGTGCAAAAAGCAGGTAATTCGGTACTTTCGGTACATAATTGAGTATGTAGCGAGTGAGAGAGGGAGGAGGGAGCTGAGATTTGTGTCAGTAGGTTCGCCGCGGTGGTCTGGAGCAGTCATACGCTCGCTAGTCTCCTGCCACCACTTGTCTCTCTCTCTCAGCCACATTACGTGCTGAAATTGCCACTCGAGTTATGTCAAGCGCCGCCACATAGTCCAGCTTTATTAAATACGACTTAAGTGGTGAGCCGCTAATAAAGGGTTAAGAGTTCCCCCGGCGGACTGCGGGAAGACTCTTAAGATTCAGATAAAACAAAAATCAACTTTAAACATCAATTTTATTTTATTTTTGTGGGGGCCCCTGGGCCATGCAAAATATCACTCCTCTACCTCCCCTCCTTCCCCACTTTCCTCCCCTCCTTCAGTTATCACCTATTTTCCCTGTTATTCCCTTATTTTGATGTATATTTTCGTGCTAACATTAGCAAGATGCAAGCAGGGCATTGTCATCTCTGTTAGCAAGCGAGTGCAAGAGAGAGAGAGATAGTATCGATCGACTGTGTCTCAGTGGCCTTGGGGGAAATTGGCGGGAAAGCAGGTTGCCTCACCCATACATTATATAACTCGCGGCCTATATCTCCGATTTTGACCATCCAAACACTGTTTTCACTCGTTTTCTTGTTGTTTCAGGTAAATACCTTTATATTCAACCCATAATAGGCGCGTATGGATAAGTATTAATGCTATTTATGGTAAAATGAATATTTTAGTGATGGAAACAGCTCAAATACGTTAGCACAGGGGGACGTTTCTAATTACCCCCATGCGCACTTCTTAGGTTAAGGATCCACTCATCCCGCTCAGACAGTTTCTACCCACCTTGTGTCCCGTCACCACTCTTTGTGTCGGTCAGCTTGCCAAAGCGTGACCTCGTTACCGTCACCCACACAGACAACTGGCTGCCTGTGATAGAAGGGTAGAAAAATATAAGACATTAGTGATATTCGTTCAACAATCATTTACGTTATACATGTCACACACACACACACACACTCCTTAATATGACACCTGCCCACATTATTGTACACATTTTGCCTAGGCCATGGCGAACATGTTAAGAGGAGGCTGACCGTTTTTCTGGACCCCCTTCTCCGTCATGCTTAGGCCCATTAGTTTTGAGACTAAGAAGTTTGGCCCATTAGTTTGGCGATATTAACACATTTCTTTGTCAATTTTATGACCTTTCGTGCAATTTAGTTATCGATTTTTTTTCATGGCTAGTTACAGCAAGCCTGAAATTTTAAGAGAAACCGGTCTTTGGCCAGGACATTTTTCTATCGAAAAATTTACATATTTATCTTGCAGGGGAGTCTAGGGTTTTTTGTTTTAAGCTTGGAGGTCTAGTGATGAAACTAAGAAATAAAGGAATGAAAGACCAAACAAACAGTCTGTCTCCCCTTAATACGGTAAAGCTTACACTTTAGTGACGAACATATACACAAATCACTACAATAACCAGCGGTTGCTTACCTGTAACCGGAGATTTAAGGGTTGCTGCCTTCTCGTCAAAGTAACGTTGTTTCCTCCTTGTATCCTTACAGTCCTTCATGGGTTTGACATAGAGGAAGGGGTTTTCCTTGACCCATTCCATGATATCATACTCGGGTTTTTATAGGGGCTAGGGGAAGGGGGGACAAGCGCAGGATGCCAGCTGGTTCACGCGGTGTTGCCACGAGTTGGGTTTCACTCGTAGATTGTCGAACGCTCGTGCTTCACTCCGGGTTACTCGAACGGACTCGAGTTACACTCGAGTTTCACTCTGGGTTATTCCAGACAAATCGAAACAACTCAGCCTAACTCAGCATTATTCGAGACAATTCGGGTTATCTTATTTGACATAATCGGTGATAACCAGCAACACTCGAGTACACTCGAGGTCATTCGAGTTATACTCATGGCTACTCATTATGCACTCGATATTCATTCGGCCAATTGTTCATAGCAGGCTGAGTTAGCACGAGTGTCTGCTGTACACTCGGGGATACTCGATCACATTCATAAACATTCAACATCACTCTTGAATATTCGGCCACGTGGTTTTGTCCCAGAGTGTTGATGAGTTCCACCGATTAATTTGGAGTAATTATGAGTTGTTCCGAATTAATCCGAATAATCACAACCTATTTCGAGTGGTCCCGAGTGTCTTGAGGTTGATCTGACTCGGGGCAATATTTTTAAACATGGTTGAAATTTGGGCTGCCCGAGCGGAGTTCCCTGAAGTATTCGTGAGTGACCCAGAGTGACCGAGAGTGCCCATGGGTGCATGCGATCTTCCAAGAATCATTATGCGAGTTTCCGAGACTGTGGACTCCTGGAAACTTGGCCTCACACTCCTGAATGTGTGAACTAGGCTTTAATGTGTACATTGTTGAAGAGTAGGTCATAGTTTTCTTGAAGATGGTGACGAGTAGACAGATGGAGAAATTGAGTTTTGGAAGCATTTGACACTAACAATTTTTTTTTTGCACCAATTATAGAGATCAGAAGATAGGTGTATTATTGCCTCCTTACTTGAGTTTTGGAGTTCCTGCTGTGAATAATTTTGTGGAAGGGTGGTTGAATAGTATAACATAGAGTAGTCAGCATATGAGTGTATGGGGCTTGAGGTGCAGTTGTGTGTGTGTGTGTGTGTGTGTGTAAGGAAAATAGGAGAAAAATTGAAAGAAAGCATTACTGGAAAATTGAGGAGAGAAGTAATGTGAAGTGAATGGAAAATACGGGAATCCCGGCCAATGGTTCTTTGATCTCTCTCTCTTTCTCTCATTCTTCCTTTATCATACTTCTTGCTTTCATGCGTTTATTTGTATGCGTAAATGGTCTCAGGTTGCATTTTACTTTATCTCTTCTACTACATTAACCACAAACTGCCTTCCTCCATCTTCTCTTAGTGCATATCCTCTCGCATATCTTCTTTCCATTTGCAATATGGCCCCTGCCTCTTTAGGCCTTACATTAAGGAAGTTTGTCTGTTATCTCTGCAACACAAAATCCATAGGGGGCAATATATTTTCTGTGCTCCCTCGTTTCTTTTGTATTTACACGACCTCCCTCTTCTCCTCTCCCTCGCTTTATCGACCTCATTTCCTGCCCTTTTCCTCTTGCGGTCTCTTCTGATACTGGAGGAAGCAGAAGAGAAAATGGGCACTATGGGGGAGACACAGGGTGGCAGAAGTAGGTGGATGAGTAGGAAGTTATTGAATGTGCAACCATATATTAAACACAAATCTATAAACAGTTCTTTATATGAATAGCAGATGGCCTATTGATACTTGCATCAAAATAGGAAAATAATCATGCATGATGTGGGACTACTGTTACATAAATTTACATGAAAATGTTATAAATTTATACACTATGCTCCGCATTACTAAACAACTTTCCTTTATTAAGTACGCATTGTTATGGAATAAACTGCACCACAAACATTACACTTTGAACCCATGACTCTTATTTTATTAATCAATTTATATAATCACTATACAAAATATTGAGTGTATTATATTCAAAAGTAGAATTATAATACAAAAGTAAACAAATCCAGATATTTATGTACTTGGCAAATACTTCATATTGTATATAATGTGCATATAGTAACTCAAATACTTCATATTGTATATAATGTGCATATAGTAACTCAAATACTTCATATTGTATATAATGTGCATATAGTAACTCAAATACTTCATATTGTATATAATGTGCATATAGTAACTCAAATACTTCATATTGTATATAATGTGCATATAGTAACTCAAATACTTCATATTGTATATAATGTGCATATAGTAACTCAAATACTTCATATTGTATATAATGTGCATATAGTAACTCAAATACTTCATATTGTATATAATGTGCATATAGTAACTCAAATACTTCATATTGTATATAATGTGCATATAGTAACTCAAATACTTCATATTGTATATAATGTGCATATAGTAACTCAAATACTTCATATTGTATATAATGTGCATATAGTAACTCAAATACTTCATATTGTATATAATGTGCATATAGTAACTCAAATACTTCATATTGTATATAATGTGCATATAGTAACTCAAATACTTCATATTGTATATAATGTGCATATAGTAACTCAAATTAGGTAGTTTGCTGTTCTGAAGATAGTGAGGAACACTGTTGAAATGTAGATATAAGAAAAACAGTGGAAAACATAGGAAGGCCTCAATAGATATGTAAAGAGCCTGAGAGTGTGTTTGTGTGTGTGTATCTGGCGAGCGTAAACCATAATAAACTGGGTCGATGTTCAGCCCAAGAGGATTCTAATCAATGTGTTATGTTCTGTTTGTTTGTATGACCCCTTAAGTGCATTATTTGGTTAGTGTATTCTCCAACTATAAAGTTTTATGATACACGGGACACATGAAATGCTAAACTTATTGAACATTTTTCGTGTATGTTAAACCGCCATCACATTGTGCCAGACTGATTTTGTTTTTATTTTTTATTTTTGGTTTAAGCCACCTGAAATATCCCGAAACCAAAGAAAATAAACCAATTTGGTACTCCCCCTGCCTACTTTAATTGATTTTTGGCCCTCAAAACACGTAATTTATTTCTTGAAATGAGGTGCATCATAGACTTTTTGAAACTCCTAGTCTAATATTTTGTTCTTGTAAGTGAAGAAGGTTCTGTGTTTCCTATGCATATTTCATTATTTTTAGCCAAGTTTATGAACTTAGCTCCGAGCACGCTAAGTCACAGTACTGTAACTAGCAGAGTATCCCAGGGATCGGTTCTAGGGCCAGTTCTCTTCCTAGATTACATAAACGAAATATACGAGGGCTTAACCGGCACAATCTCAACGTTAGCAGACAATACATATATTGCAAATACTATACATACTCTCAAATGAACATGTAGAAGATATGCAAAATGACCTATATAATCTGTCATGTTGGGCTCAAAATTGACAAATTAGTTTTAATGTGGATAAATGTAAAGTACTCCATATCGGGACACGAAATGAGAAATCAAACTATTCAATGAATGGCACTCTGCTGAAGAGTGTAGACAGAGAAACATATTTGGGAATAACAATATCTAGTAACCTAAAACCCAGTCAACAATGTACAGAAGTTGTTAAGAAGGCTAGCAAAATAATTAGCTTTAAAGGCAGGTAATTTGAGCTTAAATCCAAAGATGTAATCCTCACACTTTACAATTCCTTAGTCCGTCCTCTTCTGGAATATTTCATCTAATTGTGGTGCCCCTACTACCAAAAATATATCGATAAACTTGAACGAGTTCATTACCAACATTATACTTAATCTAAAAAAAAAAAAAAAAACCCCACGAGGAGCGTCTTAGTTAATTAAATTGATTTCCTTTAACCCAGCACAGATTAGGAGGTGACCTAATTTACGTTTTCAAAATAATTAAAGGCAACCACAACATAAGTACTTTACGATCGACCAATCAACTTACACTCGGGGAAATGGTTGCAAAATCATTGGTAAATTGTTTAGTCACATGACGTCCCAATCCACGCGGATGCATGGGAGGTTTCTCTCAATAAGTTTCCCTGGTCGTGAAGACTAAGTCTGGATGGACCAGTCTCTGAGGACCACCTCAAGTCTCCTGCCCACGTCCTACGGCCCTGGAGGTATGGAAGTCCACTTGTTAGCCGCCATGCTCAGTCTGTTGGTCATTTACGATACGGTATAGAATAAGGAACTATGTATTTTCAGCCTCAATGGCTGCCAGCTCAAAATAAACCAATTATAATTATTACTATTACTATCATTATTATTATTATTATTATTATTATTATTATATACACAAGGTTATATAAAATAATTAGGTTGGCAATATTAGAGTGTTTGTTCACACTAGTATATATATATTTTTTTTTTTTTTTTTTTAAGAGACAATGAACGGAGGAAGGAAAAACACAGATAAAACAAAAAGGTCCATGTGCCTAAAGGCATCCTCCATTCATAAAATGTTTGTAACAACTGGATTTAAACATTTGTTGATTGTAAGTTTGTGGAAAGCAATTCGAGGGAAGTGAATTCCAAAGAGTAGTAGCTCTGGGGATAAATGAATTCTGATAAGCAGAAGTTCTGCATTGTGGAGGAGAAAGTGTAAATTCATGGGCGCTCTCAGCTGCCCTAGTTCTACGGGGAAAGATGTGGAGAGGCGGCACAATTGAAGCAAGTTCCTCGGAACAATTGCTGTGAAAATATCTGTAGAATAATGCAAGGGATGCAACGTTTCTTCTTCGTATGGCTAATGTAGGAAGGTCCTGTGTGATTGCAGGGTTATTGATTAATCTAATAGCTTTATTTTGAATTTTGTCCAACTGCCTCAATGCAACCACTCCACTTCCACCCCACAGAGGTGAACAGTAATCCATCTGAGAGCGCACATGACTTTTATATATTACGGCCAACTGCTCGTCAGTGAAGAATTCTCGAACTCTGTACAGGAGTCCCAGTTTTTTAGAGGCATTCTTAGCAATGCTTCTAACATAATGTGTCCAGCTCAAGTTAGTAGTTAATGTTACACCGAGAATGTCAATACTAGGGGAAGTGGGAATATTTACATCATTAAAAAATATATGGGAGTCAGTGAGATTCTGTCGGTTAGAAAATTGAATGTACTTGGTTTTCTGTGCATTAAAGGAAACTAGATTCTCTTGTCCCCATTCATTAATTCTAGAAAGGTCCTGGTTCAGAGAAATTGCAGTGTTTATTTTGAATTTATAAGATCGGGTTGGGTGAAAGAATTGGTAAATGTGAAGGAACTGTGGAGTGTTGAGTCATCTGCGTAGGAATGTATTGGATTATGAGTGGTAGATATGAGATCATTGATATGAATGAGGAACAGAGTTGGGGCCAAAACTGATCCCTGGGGAACACCAGCATTTATTGAGTGAAATTGAGAATAAAGGCCATCTACCATTACACATATTTTTCTGTTATGAAGATAAGAAGAAATTAGTGGAACTAATGATGCAAGGCCGTAGTGTGACATCTTCGACAATAAGGATTGATGCCAGACTCTATCAAATGCCTTTGATATATCCAGTGCTATTGTATGTGTTTCACCATGTTGGTCTGTAGCTTGGTTGATTTGATGCGTAAGAAGGCAAAGAATGTCTGCAGTTGATCGACATCGTCTAAAACCATATTGCCTATCACTGATTAATTTATTATTCTCCAGATGCTTAATTATGTGATTATTTAATATAATTTCAAAAACTTTGCCAAGAGTGGAAGTTATAGCTATTGGTATATATATATATATATATATATATTGAGTATATATCACAAATACACGTGAGCCACTAAATGTTTCCAAGCTCTCAGTGGGGTTCGAACCGTCGACCGTCAGACGATAGACGACGCTTTAATCAACTCCACCACGGTAGATCAACTACACCACGGCAGTCTGACTGCCGTGGTGTAGTTGATTAAAGCGTCGGCTATCGTCCGACGGTCGACGGTTCGAACCCCACTGAGAGCTTGGAAACATATATATATATATATATATATATATATATATATATATATATATAGGCAGAGCTCTGCCCACATACTGACAGAATGGTTTTACCCTTTGAGTACCAGCGACGTGCGTTATAT
This sequence comes from Paralithodes platypus, assembly GCA_032716605.1. Taxonomy (NCBI): domain Eukaryota; kingdom Metazoa; phylum Arthropoda; class Malacostraca; order Decapoda; family Lithodidae; genus Paralithodes; species Paralithodes platypus. Next base: position 57,448,459 of record CM064578.1, read on the forward strand.
TTTATTCTACCTAAATTTAGACGATATTGTGCATCTTCGGAAAGATCTGTGGTAGCTAAAAAGGTTGGATGAGATAGTTGGAAGCCTTATTATTGCTAGAGGTCCTTCCCAAGCTGAATAAAATCGTCTAATAGTTGCCAGCATATTATGAATAGGACGTCCCTGTTACTGAACGGGTTAAAATAAATTGTATAAGTTCCAGACGTATACTGTATATACGTCATTGGCACTAGCTGAGTTCAACCTACTCTGTCCAATTTTTCAAACCCAAGTATGAACACATATTCCCAGTCATCTTCTAATCAACAACCAAGCTTTGGAACTCAATCTGTTTTTCCCTCATCCTATGACTTAAACTGCTTCAAGCTTCTCTGTTTACAGACATTTTGACTTTAACATACCTTGATTTTGGCTCTCTGTCACTCTTTCAACTTAGGGGGAGACACTTGGTACAGGCAGTTTTGCCTTTTATCTCCTTCATTCACATAATACATATATATATATATATATATATATATATATATATATATATATATATATATATATATATATATATATTTATAGATATAGATAGATAGATAGATGTGCGTGTGCATGTATAGATATATACTGTATATATCAAGTATAATTCACATCCGACATTGACTTAGAGGCGCGAAGCATGGACGTTGGTGAAGTGACTCAAACCAAGAGTGAGAAGGGTGGAAATGAGTTACTTGAGAAGTGCGTGCAGAGTTACATGGACGGATAGACAGACGAATGAGGAAGTACGAGAGAGCTGTGGTGAGGATGTATATGTAGTGGAAAGTGTGAAAAGTAACACCCTGAGATGGTTCGGTCATGTGGAACAAATGGGAAGCGAGATAATAACTAAGAGTGTATGAGAATGAGGTGTAAGGACAGAGAGGGAGAGGTTGACCGAGTGAGAGGTGGAAGGATGGAGTTAAGCAGTTTATGAGTGAAGGCGGTGCTGGATGGGAGGAGGGGCGTTGACTGCATGGGGCAGTTTCGTTCGTAGCCACACCTTCGGGGATCACGGCGTACGGCAATAGATAAATAGATAATATATTTGCATATTTGTTGTACCTTAGTGTCTTTGTTACTTTCTCTTTTTTCTATTTTGTTTTTCATATCCTTAATATCTTCCGTTAATAATTTTCGTTTCACTTCTTATTTATTTGCTTTCTTTTCTTTTCCATAATATTCAGCTAACATAGATTATATTTTATCTTCTTACATATCTCCAGTATCCCTTCCCCTATTATATCTCTGTTGATTTAACTTTTAATGCGTGCCTTACTAATTTATTTAATCGCTTGCCCTGTCACATTTCCCCTTTCCGTTTACGTCCTTTCCTGATAACCCTCCACCTTAAATATATTATTTTGTGTTAGTGCATATACCGCCTGTGATGTGTGTGTGTGTGTGTCAGAGAGATAAGAGGCTGTTTGAAAGGACGCATGCCAGGGGATTTGAAAAAGAAATAGAGGGTAAATGAACAGAAATACGCTGATCCCGGCCTATTGGTGCCTTGATCTCTCTTTCTCTCTCTCTCTCTCTCTCTCTCTTTGCCTTATTTATGTGTTTATTGTGTTTTTCTCAGGAACTTGCTTATCATTACTGTCGCCATTACTCTGTTTATGCTTACCTACTCTTCACATTCACGCTTCTTTCATTGTTCATCTCTGTGTTCATTCACGATGAGCAATTAATCTTGGTATAACCTCTCCAATTCCGTAAGTACATTCTTTATGCACAGCACTTCCACCATGGGCCTCACATTAAGGCAGTTCTTCCCTCAGGTTCAGAATTATTTATCAATATAGGTCAATATGTTTCCTCTTCTGCCTTGTATTCCTTCTATCTACATCTATTTCCTGGTGGACTCTTCACAAATGATAAAAACGTCAGTCCGATTGCTTTTATTCATTTCGAGTTATAAGAAGTCAAACGGTCAAGATTATTGTCAATTTTGCTGGCGCTACCTATAGTAGTATGTGTGTGTGTGTGTGTGTGTGTGTGTGTGTGTGTGTGTGTGTGTGTGTGTCAGTGAGATAACAGGGTGACTGAAGGGAACATTATAGGAGGATAGAGGAACGCAGTAGAGTGTACATTATTGGAACATTGGGAAATTACGTCGCATTGTTGGTTTGATCTCTCTCATTTTGTATTATATAATATTTATTTTCTTCTATGTGCCCTATTTGTACATGTACACTTCCAACTGCATCAAGCTTTCCTTTGTTAATATACTGAAATGTCACTTGTGTTATCTTTGTTAACTATTACAATACAGTAGTATGGACAATACAGTAGTATGGACAATACAGTAGTATGGACAATACAGTAGTATGGACATAAAATCCTGTGTCATGCACTCCTTCTTCCAGTAATCATCGAATTATCATTATAGTCTTCCTCTATTCAAATAAGCACATTTCAATATATTTATTCATTACATCTATGTCACTTCTCTCTTCCAAATCCTATCAAATTACCTCCCCCAACATATTTGCTTCTTCCTACATTATATGCCGACAGTTTTTTTGTTTTCTAATTGTTTGTTTCCTATATTCCAACTACTCCCTCTCGGGCATAGGCTGAGAGCCTGTACATTCAACCGTACATTGAACGGCGAATACAAGGAAATGGGCTGGGAATGTAGGAAATGTTGCAAGTAAAGGGAGGGGGAGCGAGGAAGAGGGTAGTCATGTACAGTATATACGAGGGGCACAGGGGATCTATCTATCTATCTATCTATTGCCGAACGCGGTGATCCCCGAAGGGGTGACCATGAACTAAACGACCCCATGCACCTCTGTCCCCAGTCAGTCGACGTCCCTCCTCCCATTCAGCACCACTTTCAGGCATGTACTACTTAACTCCATCCTTCCACTCCTCATTCGGTCTACTTCTCTCTCCTTCCACCACACACTCGTACACTCTCTTAGTCATTCTCTCGCTTCCCATACTTTCCACATGGCCGAACCATCTCAAGGTGTTCCTTTTCATACTATCCAGCACATCTACATCCACACCACACCTCTCTCGTAATTCCCCATTCGTCTGTCTATCCCTCTATGTAACTCCACATGGACTTCTCAAGTAACAAATTTCCACTCCTCGGACTCTTGATTAGCGCCTTTCCAACAACGTCCATGCTTCACTCCCATACATCAATGTCCGGATTACCACACTATCATTCAAGGCATAATTTTATCAAAAAGCGTTTTCTTCAGCATTTCGTAAAATAATACATTGTTGCTTTCTTTGTAGCTGGGTGGTCTGTAAGTTGTAGTAATCTTCGTTTTATTCATATTCATTCAGACACACACCATTTGTAGATGGCTCTGGGTTAGGGTGATTCCTTCAGGCAGCAAGTGTTGTAAAGATATACATTCCCACACCACCCCCTTTATTCCCATTACTACGATCTTTATAAAAACATGTTATGCACATTAGCTTTTGTTACTGAAATCAAAATGAGATTCGGTGATACCTTAAATATCAGGTTGTTCAGTTAATAATATACAGCGGAATTCATTGATCTTAATTTTGAGATTAAAACCTAACCAAGGGGCTTAGACAAGGGTTTAGAAGTTTCATGGTTGGGGGGGGGGGGGTATTATTGTTGATCTTGGAGGAATTTAATGGTATTTTAATTCGTGAAGACATAGGGAAAGCGCGAATTAAAGAGGAAGACGCTGGTGAATTATGTCAATAACCAGATGGACGAATCCTTAATTCAATATTACCAGACAATGGCGATTCCTTATGTGCTTCACCAACCGCCTAAATACCAGACATTGGCGATTCCAGTGTGGTGGCTTATGGCAATGATCGTTACCTGCTGGCCCAAAGCACCAAATTTGGCACACATATACTTTGGGCCAAAGCAAAACTTTTTGGAGGGGGGTACCCAATTTTAAAGGTCAAGATCAAGGTCAAACTTCGCTAATTGCCATCTTTAGCTATTTCCAAAATAATTTTCAACATAAAAACGTGCTGTCATTGCCTAAATTACCGTTAATGGACTTGAGGGAGTCATATCTAGCATTAAAGCCTTTCTGCTGGGAGTACTGGCGTGTGGTCGCTTGAAAAGTGGAAGTTTGTTTCTTTTAATTGTGCTGTGGATTGATTTATCTCGTCTCACCAGCACATCACTGACATACCTTGATTATTTATTTATTTTTTTTTATTTTTGAGACAATGAACGGAGGAAGGAAAAACACAGATAAAACAAAAAGGTCCATGTGCCTAAAGGCATCCTCCATTCATAAAATGTTTGTAACAACTGGATTTAAACATTTGTAGATTGTAAGTGTGTGGAAAGCAATTCGAGGGAAGTGAATTCCAAAGAGTAGTAGTTCAAGGGATAAATGAATTTTGATAAGCAGAAGTTCTGCATTGTGGAGGAGAAAGTGTAAATTCATGGGTGCTCTCAGCTGCCCTAGTTCTACAGGGAAAGATGTGGAGAGGCGGCACAATTGAAGCAAGTTCCTCGGAACAATTGCTGTGAAAATATCTGTAGAATAATGCAAGGGATGCAACGTTTCTTTGTATGGATAATGTAGGAAGGTCCTGTGTGATTACAGGGTTATTGATTAATCTAATAGCTTTATTTTGAATTTTGTCCAACTGCCTCAATGCAAGCACTCCACTTCCACTCCACAGAGGTGAACAGTAATCCATCTGAGAACGCGCATGACTTTTATATATTACGGCCAAGAGTACTGCTCTTTGCCCAGTTGCTCCATTCTGTAGAGTGCTTCCACAACCTGCTCATCCATACAGTCATGGGTGTCAAGAACAACGAGTTCCTTTGCTGTGTTCAAGAACGGGTTGCCCATAGATTCAATAGCATCACACATATTGTTGACTTGTTTGTGAAATGTTTCCTGAGTGGCATGTCCTTGTTCGTGACTCTGGAAAGAAGGCTCTTCAGACAGGTTGCTCATCTCCTCAAACTCATCGCGAATCCTTGCCTGCTCAGGACGTACAATCATCCATCGTTTCAAGGCAGCCGGGTTCGCGGTCAGGCCAACTGCACCACCGGAACCTTTCACTTTTTCATTGTTCTGCTCGTGTGCTTGGTCTAGTGGCATGGCTGAGAATGGTCGCTTACCCTTCATGAACACCCAGTTTTTCTTGAACTGATCTCTGATTGCTGGTGGAAGAGTCTTCATGTCTTTGATGTGTACTGGTAGCCAACGTGAGTAATTCGTGCGATCAAGCACGAAGAACCATGGTGCCAATGCTTCCAATACTTCTACATAGAGAGCGACATTCTTCTCTCTGTGCGACCTCACAAAGATAAGCACCAACAGCTCCAGCTGAAGAATCCTGTCCCAGAATGCAAAGGTTGGACTGTTGTGTGTCATGTCAGTTCTCCAGTCTTCGAAAAGTATGCTGCCATCTGGACACATTTCATGAAAGGAATCACGCTGCAACTTTGCAAGAGTCATGGCAGCCACCTGATGTGCATGCCGTATTCTGGTTAAGTGGGCAGCCTTCAGGAAGGAGTCAGCGGTTCCAGCTGTAGCAACACTACTCTCAGTAAGGGCAGTACACCAACCAGATCCTTCCAAGAGATCCCCAACCATTCTCCACAATGCTATCTCAGTATGTAAGCCTCCCAGTACAACGACATATTCAGACTCACCTAGGCTTTCAGACCATTTCCACTGTGCATATTTGGCCAAAGCAAAGAGAGGCTGGTCCACCACAATAACGGGTACTTGCCCAGGGTTTCGTACTGTTGTTATTTTTTTTAGTACTTCCATGCCGTGCTTGACCATAGCCATCGTTGCAGCCTTTTCATAGAAGAGTGGCAATAGGACACTTTTCCCAGGAATATCAGTGACTTCATCTTGGCGTGCAGAATGATGCGCGGCCCAAGCCATGATATCACATTTTTCTAATTTGTCCTTTTCAGCTACTGGTACCCTTTCCTCTAACCACTGATTTTCCTCGCGTATTGCTTCACGTAGCACAGGTTCAGGTTCAGCGTCTTCCATAGCTGGTGCCCCTGTGACATTGACAGTGTCTGTGTTGCAAGCGACAGCTGGAACTATTCGATAATTATCTGGAAGGGATGGATTTCTAGTTCGGGCCTGTGGTGGTATTTTGATGGGCTCTCTACTCGTTCCTTGGTTATTCTCTGCAGGAAACTGGAACACACTGATACTCGTGCCGTGGAATGATCCTTCAGCTGTTTGTGATGTTGGATTGTGATCCAGATTATCTAGCGCCCCTGCTGTGAACACACCGTCAAGAACTTGCACAGGGCATACCAAACCCTCCTCTTGGTATCGTTCACACACTGCATTTGTCAGCCAGTTTTCCACCTCTAACACTCTTTCATAGCTGACGCTGATTCCGAGTTCATGGAGATGAGTCAACAGTTTCTTGCTCCGGGTTTGAGTGTGGACACTCAAGCCTATGTACAAGGGAAGCGGTGGTTCTTTGGTCTTTTGTTGACGTGGTTTCTCTGCTACTTTGGGATTTTCTTTGGAATTGAATCTAATCAGCTGGCATATTGTCAGACATGCTTGTGAATTTCTTGCTGTCTGCTCCTTGATGTTTGATCCATATAACAACATGAAGATCAAGACCTTGAGAGAATTTGGCACTGAATCATCTTGGCAATCGGGGGTGAAACTTCTATCAAATGTACGGAATTTTGTCTTGGAGATTTCTTGTCGTATTACCTTTGCCACGTGTACCATTGAGAGAGCGTCTTTCTCAAAATCACGAGAGTTCAACTCCTCTTTCAAGAGCTTTTGAAGGCCTTCATTAAAAACAAGGACAGTTTGCTTGCCAACTGATTGTTCCTGACACTGATCCTGGTAATGACCCAGAAGTTTTTTTTCAGTCGTGTCTTATTCACCTGTTTCTCATACCCCAAGGCTGCAAAGCGAGTTACACACATTTTGTGCAGATCTGCTAATGGATATATGTACTCCCCCTCCTCGACATTCGTTTCAATGAAAGATATTATTTCTGCGAATACCCTCGAGTCTGTCATTGATTGATCAGTTGAATCCGATAATGTAGCCTTAGATCGTTTGTAACTTCTGTATCGAACGCGGAATGCATCCATGCATTGTTTGTGATACTTTGCTGCAATAGCAACAAGATCCCCACCCACAATAGTAGCTAACAAATCAGTATCCTGTAGTGATTCTGCTTGTTCTCGCAGTGTTTTGTCTAGTCCTAAAGTTGCACAACTGTGAAGCACACCATCTGACTTCTTGCAAAATATACACATGTTGCAACACTTGAGTTCATCAGGTAGAGATACCCGTTTGGACTTTCTTTGTCCAGTACTAGCACCATCGCCAGAGTGGTCAACATTCCTCTTTCTAGCATTTCTCTCATGTGCCCTTAGCAGTTTTGATTTGGCAAATAACAAATGACAGTTTTTATGCCACTTGGCACAATTTACATTGAGATCGTTTGCAGTCACATCATCATCGAAACAAATACTGGCAGGCAATGATTTCAGTTCTTTAAACCCCTGTACATTTTTCATGAAGTCCTCATATGCTTGTGAACCTTTGCCATCCTGTTGTGTTGCAGGACACTTTAAAGCACCATCTGCTGTACCGCATATAATGCACTTTGACCAATCCATGTTGTGTCGAAGATTGAAATGCAAACTCTCCTCTACTTGCCTGGGCTGATTTCAGTCCTCAACCAGGAAGCACCCTGAAACAGAAAAAATGCACACCATCAGCAATGCTGTTAGTAACTACACTACATAAAGCATGGTAAAAATAAACTGCCACCTGAAATGACAGTACTACCCCCATTTTGACCTTTGACCTTGACCTGACCATGACCTTGACCTTTAAAATCGGGTACCCCCCTCCAAAAATGTTTGTATTGACCTAAACTATGCATGTGCCAAATTTGGTGCTTTGGGCCAGCGTGTACCGATTTGGTTATTTTTGGGCCATAAGCCACCCACTCTCTTCTCATTCTGTTCCATTCTATTGATATCTTCTTCTCTAACCGGTCACATCTCCGAGGCATAGGTCATCGCACTCCTAACACACAAGGTATACACCTTCCCTTTAAGGTGCAGTGGGAGTTTTCTCATGGTCAGGAGTGGCAACAACTCTCTAAGGTTCCTTCAAGCACTTCTGACTCTAGCAATGGAGCCAGCTTGAGCGCCACCTCCGGCGGAAAGTATATCACCCAAGTAACAGAATAAGAACATAAGAACATAAGAAAATGGGAGTCTGCAGAAAGCCGATTGGCCTAAGCAAGGCAGATCCCTGTCCCACACAACCCCAATTCATTACAAAGCCCAATTATAGGCTTCACACTCTAATACCCTGAGGATCATCTTACCAAAACGGTTAGAGATTAACGCAGGATTATGGAGGTCTGCAGAGCGCTGATTGGCCCAACCCGGCTGATCCCCCTTCACACCCAACCCTTCTCGTCCATATGCTTATCCAATTTTATCTTAAAGCTCCCTACAGTTTTAGATCCCACTATAGCACTTGGTAGTCCATTCCACCCGTCTACAACTCTGTTACCAAACCAATACTTGCCTATATCTTTTCTGAAACGAAATTTATCTAATTTGAAACCATTGGTACGAGTTCTTTCGCTATCACTGAACTTTAGTACATTTGCCATGTCCCCTTTGTTAATCCCACTAACCCACTTGAACACCTCTATCATATCCCCTCTAACTCTGCGTCTCTCTAACGAATGTAAACCTAATTTCTTCAACCTTTCTTCATACGAAAGATTTCTAATATTATGGATCATTTTTGTCATTCTACGCTGTACTCTCTCCAATGAATCTATGTCCATTCTGTAATAAGGACACCAAAATTGGACAGCATAATCCATATGGGGTCTCACTAATGACAAGTAAAGTTTTAAGATAACATCAGCAGTTCTGTTACTCACACTCCTAGAGATGAACCCGAGAATCCTGTTTGCCTTATTACGAACGCTTATACACTGTTTTCTAGGCTTCAAATCATTGCTAACAAACACACCTAGATCTTTCTCGCAGTCTGAATTTTCTAATTCTAAATTAGCTAGTTTATATTTAACATTTGTTTGCATCTTCCCTATCTTTAATACCTTGCATTTGTCAATGTTAAACTTCATCTGCCAATTTACTGACCATTCATGTAAGGTATCTAGATCCCTTTGGAGGCACTCTATATCGCTATCTGAATCAATTGATCTCCCTATTTTAGTATCGTCTGCGAATTTACTTATCCTACTAGTTATACCTAAATCTAGGTCATTTATGTATATAAGAAACAACAGGGGACCTAATACCGATCCCTGGGGGACACCACTTTTGACTGCTCCCCATTCTGACTTGGTACCATTTATGCTGACTCTCTGCTTCCTACCAATTAGCCATGACCTAATCCATCCTAACAACGCCCCACCTATTCCATGTGCCTCAACCTTTCTCATCAATCTCTCATGAGGGACTCTGTCGAAAGCTTTACTGAAATCTAAATATATAATATCATATGACTTGTCATTATCTACTGCTTCATATACCTCTGAGAAAAAACTAAGCAAATTAGTAAGGCAAGACCGTCCCTGAGTGAATCCATGCTGAGAAGAATTGATTAAGTTAAATGTTTCTAAGTGGTTTCTCATTTTCCTAGCAATAATTGACTCTAGTAGTTTTCCTATGATTGAAGTGAGACTAATGGGACGGTAATTGGATGCTATTGATTTATCACCTTTTTTGAAGATCGGAACTACATTTGCAAGCTTCCAAGCTTCTGGAACTATACCTGTTTCTAATGACTTGTTAAATAGAAATGTTAATGGATAACTTAACTCATCTCTGCATTCTTTTAATACTCTAGCATATACCTCATCAGGACCAGGCGATTTATGAGGTTTCAGTCTGTCAATTTCCTTAACCACATCATTTCTACTTATAGTAACCGTACTTAACCTATTTTCTATACTATCGCTGTATACCTTACGGACTTCTGGAAACTGTGCCAAATTTTCATTAGTGAAAACGGAAAGAAATTGACTATTTAATGTACTGCACATTTCTAAATCACTTTCTGTCAATTTTCCTATCGAAGTTTTAAGGGGACCAATTACATCTCTAACCTTGGATTTATATAGTTGGTAAAAAGCTTTAGGATTATTTTTTGAATCATTGGCAACCTTAATTTCATAATTTCTTTTTTCTTTACTAATATCCTTTTTTACCTGTCGTGATAGATTCTGATAGTAAGCAAGTAGGTGAATTTCGCCTTTTTTAATTTTTCTATATATTCCTCTCTTTTTTCCTAGAAGATCTAATAGTCTATTATTCATCCATTTGGGTTGGTTCTGTGTTGATCTAAATTTTCTTTTGGGGATATATTTATTTTGCGCATTGAATACTGACTTGATAAAATTATCGTATGTATCTACCAAGTTTGACGTCTCCTCCTGACTTAAGATGACAGGTGCCTGAGAAAGGATACACTCATTTGGACACCTGGATCGACTTAATTTTTTGACCATAGGGTCCGCTAACAGGGCTTCTCTTAACCCACCATAATTCGCTTTTCTGAAGTCAGGTATTAATGTTGTATTCTCTCTGATATTACCTTTCCATTGTATATTAAAATACACAGAATTGTGATCACTATTTCCTAGGTGGTCCCCGATTTCTACACTATTTATCATATGTTCATTGTTACTGAAAACTAAATCGAGAATATTATCACCTCTAGTCGGCGTATCTATGAATTGAGATAAAAAACTATCTTGTACTACCTCAATAAACTCCTTTGAATCAGAGTCGCCTATTTGTTGCTGCCAATCTATATTAGGGAAATTAAAATCCCCCATAATGCACACGTTGCTAAGCCTTGATGCTATTTTAATTTCCTCCCATAATGATGTTCCGTCATTTCTACTCATATTTGGCGGTCTATACATAACTCCAATAACTAAAGTCTCACTACCTTCGTTAACTTCTACCCAAACACTTTCATTTTCATTATTTACTCTAATACCTGATTTAGTACAGCTTTTTAATGAACTCCTGACAAACACTGCTATACCGCCACCCCTCTTACTTGTTCGGTCATATTTAAACAAACTATATCCTGGTATATCAAACTCTGCTAAAAAATGCCTGGTTTCTGTATTAATCCATGTTTCAGTTAGCGCTATTATGTCTATATTTTCTTTGCTAACCAGTGCTCTAAGTTCGTTAATTTTGTTACATAAACTCCTGCAATTTGTATAATAAACACTCAAACTACTACTTGTATTTGCAACTACTTTTCTATTGTTTTTAACTAATTTATTTTTACCTGTTGAACTACTGGACCTAGACGGAAAATCTACGCTATCAGAATGTTCGTCATTACTATCAATTTGATGTGGCTGGGATTCTATTTTACTTACACACCTATGGTTTATTAACCAAACCCCGCAACAAACTTGTCGAGTGAGCTGGCTAAGGTCGAAACTCCTAGTCGAGAGAGATGTACTCCATCCTGGGCATACAGTTCATCCTTACCGTAGAAGAGGGTCCAGTTATCCAGGAATGGAATAGTATTTGCCTTGCAATACTTCTCCAGCCGGCTATTTACACCAATAGCCCTGGAGGACCATTCCTTCCTTACCCCTCTTCTTGGTAGGATACTGTGTACCCCAGGAACTCCACCCTTCTCCTTGATCCTCTCCAACATTTCCTGGTACGTGGTGAGCAACTCCTCAGTCCTGCATTTCCAAATGTCGTTGCTCCCTGCGTTGAGGAAGATGATGGGGTCCTCTCCACTCGCTTCCATGACACCATCTAGCTTTTCTGCCACCTTCTCGACTCCGGCACCAGGCAGACAGACAACTTTACCAACATGTGTGTTAGTAGCCCTACCAAGGTATTTAATCATTGAATCCCCTACAATTAAAATAGACTTAGCTGTTTTCTGTTGCTGGCCTGTAGCAGGAGTTGTAGCAGCAACAGCAGTAGACTTCCCCCCCTCCCCTCTCACTGCCTCGATGATCGCCACTTCCTCGCCATCACTCTCATCAGCCAAGGTGCTGAAGTTGTTGTGGGTCTTGAGTGGCTGCCTTTTCAGCTTGCAGGCCGTTGCACTGGTTGACACCACTTTCCAAGGGGCTTCACGATCCCTGGGAACACTTCCGGTAGCCTCACACTTCATTTCCGCCATAGCTAGTCTCAAGGCCAAATTTTCATCTTTGAGACACTGAATCTCCTGCTCCACACTCTCCAGTCTTTCTTGCAAAGCAAGACAAAGCTGGAGAGTATGGGAGGAGACAGCAGACTCATCAACAACAGCCATCACTAAGAAAGTTCACTAGGACCTCACTAAGGGTAAACCGGTTCACTAGCGGTCACTGGGGACGTCCGCACAGGTCAGGGGTCAGAGGGCAACTGACCCCTGACCCCTGGGCAATGTATTCACACTCCAGCGTTACACTGTTTAAATCAACACTAACAGGTGGGACATGCAACACAAGTTCTCCTTGCACACTGCACATTCAAAGTATATGATTCTCGTCAAAGTTCCTCTACATCTCTTATGTACCCAGTCACTACATACACAACATTGAATTGAGTTACTTTCCACCCACTTCCCACATACTGCTCATGGATAGTCACTGTTTATTTTCCATAGTTTCGTGCCCTACTCCACTGATCATGACCATTGTTTTATCTATAACAATTCTTAGTCCCTTGTTAGCCATATCCTCCCTCCATCTATTGAACTTTGCCTCCACTTCCTGCGCCCTATCTGCAATAAGAACTAGGTTATCTGCATATAACAACTCCCATGGGAGTCCAGTTTTAAAGACCCTTAATAACAGAGCCTCCAGGACCAAGACAAACCATAATGGGCTATCTTAAAAAAAATTTCAGTTGTTTACAAAGGGCACATTTTCACTAGCACACATTGAATTTGGTGGTTTGGTTTAAACTATAATATGGTGTGATTTTTCGTTATGTCACTGGTGATGTGCTCTAGTTCACCTCCTGGGATAACATTGACTAACGTGTTCCTACGTTCCATGAGACAAAAGCAGGCCCTTGATTCCTCTGTAGAGTCTCACTGAACATTAGTGTACATGTTTCTTTGTTGCTGATGTTCTTGCTGTTGTGTTTACTGTTTAAAATTGCATGTCTTACTGTTGCTGTTTACACTCCTGCTTGCCTTTTACTGTCTGCCTTTATGTCCTTCTGGAGTAATTTTTTCTCTTATATGGAATTAAATTTGTGTCTGCATAAGCCAACACATCATACCTGTCCAGAGTTTAGATGTCTGAGAAGCATACTTTTTTCCTAAAAATTCCAACTACCTGGAAGCCGTAAGAATTTGATGATTAAGTCATTGAGTTTAGTACATTTGCTTCCTTTATTTTACTTTCAAGGGTGCCGAGTTTCTCCTACAGTTGAGGTTTTTATGATTCAATTATCCAATTTTGTTTGTATGTGCTTCTATTGTGCATTCAAGGTACTGGATTTGTTCATCTGTTATGCACATAAAGCACTTGGCATCTAAGTACCCATATCTAGGGTACCATTCCATGTAAGCATGTCTTATCAGTCTTCATATATACAGGGTGTTTCAACAAAGCATACATTAAATTGGAGGATGAACTCCTTGGATAATTACAAATCATAATGTCTCAGTGGTAAAATGTCAGATTCTGCATAGTTCGCCTGTTACAATACATTAAATGTATTGTATTAATGAGGGCGGAAGCTGATGTGAAACTTCCATAAGGTTTTGTGATATAATAATCACACTAGTCATATTATGTGTTTAGAGGCACATGGGGTCCACTTTGAACATTACCTGTAGCTTATTGTGGTTAATTTAGATAAGTGGACTGTATATTATTGATATTAAAGGAACATTAATCATATAGAATATATTTACCCTTAGATGAACTCAGCTGGTGATTGGAGGATGGCGGAAAAGGGGCTAGATAACTGGAAGTGGTTAGTATAGTAAACAAAGTATGAAAAGAGGCTACAATAGGCTAGATATTTACGTTAAGTTGTGCTAAGTAACAAAGATGATGATGTAATGACTATATGGAATATGAGATGAAAGTGAAGCAGAAACACCTGATTATGAAACTATAGGAAGAAGGCTTAGCGTGTGTAGCTGGGACGGAGGTTGGTTGGAGAGTGCGCGAGCGCGTTATGTTTGTGTCTGTCGTGACATACCGCGCACGCGCATAACATATGGAAAATGTATCCCATCTTCTTTACAATGAGATACTTGCAAACAATCTTAAATAATACAAATATATATATATATATATATGGGAATTATAATCCTACAATACATTCCCATATACAACTATAGAATAATATATTCTACCCAATCATGGAACGTTCGACCAAGGTTATGGAAGCGTTCAACTTAAGACTACGGAATGATACGTAACGCTACATCAACCCAGATTACGTAACATCGAGACTGTTCATACTAGTTTGAGTACACTAAGTATGGACATATTCCCACCAACAGAAAATATACAAAATTTACATGATTAGATTTGCCCGGAGGCAATCTTATCCCGCCAAACAGGGGAGGATATCTGGGCTGCCTGTCGACGTGGGCGTCCGCCGGACGCGTCAACAGGCTGCACCGAAGTAGAAGCCAGAGAGGGGACTTCAATGGTTAACTGATCTGAGGGGGTGTCCTTGCGATCGAGGTCACCCTCAAGGGGATATAGTCGGACTGTTGGCCGTGTGATTACTCCAGTCCTGGTGCGAACCTTTGCTACCCGAACCTCACCATCACGACCTGGTAATAACTCCTCTATCCGACCCAATTTCCAAAATGCGCGCGGGCCCTCCTCATGGATGGTTACCACGTCCCCTACCCTAGGCCAATGACCTTTTAATGGTGTTAGTTTATTCTTTTGCGCTTCCCTTAAAGTCACCAGATATTCTGTTGACCAGCGATGCCAAATATCTCGCGATAATTTACGAATGTATTTGTAGCGGGCCGATATCACTTCCTTACTTATGTAGTCTGGATCCTCCATAGTATCCTCGTCATGCTCTTCAGGAAGATCCCGCAGTCTGTATCCACGTACCAGTACTGAGGGTGTGATTGGGGTAAGGTCTTCCAAATCACCAGAAGCATAGTATAGAGGGCGATCATTTATGGTGGCTTCAATCTCCAAGAGTATGGTGTTGAGTTCCTCAATCGAGATGAGAGCTCTACCCAACACCTTCTTCAGACCCGCCTTCACGATGCCTATGGCTCTCTCCCATATGGCGCCAAACCAAGGCGCTCTGGCGGGAATGAAACGCCATTCGCATTTTACATCCGCTAGGCAGGTCTGAATCTTAGGATTGTTGCTCACTTCTTTGAGATATGTAGATGCCCCTATGAAAGTCTTTGCATTGTCACTCAGCATGATACGCGGATATCCCTGTCTACTGCAGAATCTTCGGAAGGCATGTAGGAAGCTATAACAAGTGAGGTTGGTGACCAGTTCCAGGTGAATTGCCCTGGTAACAGCACAAGTGAAAAGTATCATATACACCTTAAGATTGGGTGAATCTTTCACAGGGATTGCTCCACTTTAGTCAACCCCGGTAACTTTGTAAGGGTCACCTGGGGTAGTTCGCAGGTTTGGTAAGGGAGGAATTCCGACGGGATCATAATGTGTTCCCTGTACTCTTCTACACTTTAAGCATTTGCGAAGGACTTTCTTGACCACCTGCCTGATTCTAGGCACCCACCATCGTTGTCTTACATAGGTGACTATATGACCAACCCCATAATGACAACAGAGTCGGTGACACCTATCGATGATAAGATGGGTGAGAGGATGATTGGGGTGCAGTAGTATTGGATACTTACTTGCCTCAGAGAAGGCTGCCAATCGTAATCTGCCTCCGCAATGTATCAAGTCCCCCTTCAAGTGTAAGCCTAACTGGTTGATCAGGTTATTCCTAGACTTTGTTCCCTTAACCAGTAATTTATATTCCTGCGTATATATTTCTTGTTGACAGAGCTTATGTAATAATTTATCTGCAATTCTGATCTCCTTCACATTGAGGTAAGCACTACCTGTAGGCGGTGTGCCTTTAATTTTTGCTTTTACATTTCCTACAAATCGTAACACCCATGCTGTAACACGATGTAACTTTTCATAGCTGCTGAATCTATCCCAGTCCCATAACCATGTGTCTTCGTCAGGCACCGAGTCAATTACCGGTGCCACAATAGCAGTGTGTTGCTCGCTCAAATCTATATTCTCTGGCCATTCGTTGGGATCATTAAGCCAGCATGGGCCATTCCACAACAACGCAGAAGATTTGAGAAATTTAGCAGAGACACCACGAGTAATGCAGTCACTTGGATTCTCTTTGGTAGACACATACCGGCACTGTGCGGTTGGGAGCAGGATACGAATTTCGTCGACACGGTTGGTGACGTACACTGGTAGCTTCTTACGGCTATGTAACCAGTAGAGTGTAATTTGGCTGTCACTCCATATAACTGTCTCCGAGATATTTAGCAAATTTTTAAAAGTTTCCTCTACAAAGTGAACGAGTCTAGCAGCCAACAGAACTGCAGTCAGCTCTAATTTTGGGATGGAAAGGGATCACTGTGACGAGACGGCTGCCACTTGTGTCAACAAAGTATATGGCGGTGCCGTACGCGACCTTGCTAGCGTCTGAGAAGGCATGAATGGAAACAGGATGGTCCATGACAACTCTCCGAGGAAAATTAAAACCCTTACAGAGACGAAGATCCGAAATAATGTCTTCCAACTGCTGAACCAGATCACCAGTCAAAACCTCATCCCAACCTAATTTTATCCTCCATAATTGCTGAAGGAATAATCTCGATTTGATCGACACCGGTAGAACTATCCCCAAGAGGTCAAAAAGTTTAGCTGTCATACTCAAGCAAATTCGTTTTGTAATCTGCGAATATTGCGCGTACTGAACGCCGAATGAGAGGGTATCGGTGTCCGTTTTCCAAAACAACCCTAGCACTCTAACATGTTCCTGCTGTACAGCCGCCACACCATCCCGTTGCAGTACAGTCCGCAAAACAGAATTATTAGTTGCCCATTCACGCAAATGTAGATGGGCGTCATTCATAATCTCTCGAACTACAGCATAGGTATTAACCAGGAAATCTTCTTCATTTCCTGTACCCAGTAAATTGTCTATGTACAACCCTGACCGAATCTGATGAATAATCTGCGGATCTGCACTGACATAAGACAAATGTTTCAAAATGGTGGCGTTTAAAAGGAATTGGGAACAATTCGCTCCAAATAAAACTGCCCGGAACCGGTAACAAATTAGGGGGGAATCCAGTTGCCTCGGATACTTGGGCCACATAAATCGCGTATAGTCCTGGTCGTCTTCATGGAGTCTTAACATTAGAAATGCCTTCTCAATATCAGACACCCAGGCATACTTACCGAGTCGAAATCGAAGCAAAACCTGCGCTAAATCTGGCACCAGTGAGGGTCCAGTGTACAGGCAGTCATTAAGACTAGGATGACGTTCACTCATCTTGGCGGAACAGTCGAAGACAATACGCACTGGCGTAGTTTTGCTCTCCTTGATTACACCATGATGAGCCAAGTAATGCCCTGTATCTGATGTATCAAAAGGCACCTCTTCTATAAAACCCCGGGACACCTGATCCTTTATGACTTTTGAGTATTCCTCGCAAAAGTCAGGCTCCTTGAGGAATCTTTTCTGAAGTCCCCGAAGACGGCCTATGGCCAAACCCTTGTTAGATGGCAGCTGATCCTTGGAATTGTTCCAGGGCAGTCTCACTTTATACTGTTGGCTGTCGGGATCGTAGGTAACGGTATCCTCGTACGACAATAGTGCTTGACGCTCAACCAGTGAGTATTCCTTAGGGGTTATCCCGATATGATCTAATTCCCACAAAACATTTAAGTAATTTTTGCATGGTGGAATATTACCAGTGGACATGTATTCGTCCATTGGTGTTACTGCTACTTTCAATACAGTAATTACTTCTGTGCTGGAGCTTGTAGGCTGTGTCACATATGAACCACTGATGGCGTACCCGTACTTGGTAGGAAGCAGAATTAGACTACCTGACCTTTTATACCCAGGTCGCACTATATCGTAATAGTGATCCGCACCGATGAGCAGCTTCAGCTGATCTGTGTCCGTTGCGTGAGGATCGGTTAATTTTATGCCTTTACTTTGTAAACTAACCAGTTTAGACTTTAGGTTAAGTTCACCTTTATGTTCTGGCAATTCATCAACCACTATTGCATCTAGATGATGAAATTTACCTCTGTGTTTGTATTGCAGTGCCACAACATTATATTCCCTAGAGGCCTGTTTCCCGGTAAATCCGTGAAGACATAACTCCTCAGTTCCTTTAGAAATGTAGGAAAGGGAGGATAGAACAGAAGACTTCACAAAGGTCCTCTGAGAACATTGGTCAAGTAGCAATCTAATTTTAACACAATTATTATCCTTTCCCTTTACCGGCAGCTGTACGGTGGGCAAGATTACTGTATTTTTACCTGTGGCAACGGACATTGTATTTGAAGTAGCAGCAGTATGCTCTCTCTTGGTGTTATCCTCCGCTGGTCTACTTTCTTTCCCTTGTTTTTGTGTACACAGGGAATGAAAGTGTTTGCCCTTACAAAACTTGCAGCTTCTTACGTTAGGATTAGTACAACCCGAATGGCCATGGTCTTTTGACAAGCACCCAGTGCAGAGACGTAGTTGACGGGCTCTTTTAACTTTAAGAAGTCTTATACTTCATACACTTGTACCATAAATGATTCGTGCCACTACACAGAACACAGTTAAATTTCCTATACTCACTCTGGGCGGTAAATGTTGCCGTAGCCATGGGTGTACCCCCTACTCTGTCTTGACCCGCCATATTGTACACTTCAGCCTGGAAGCAATGAGTGAATTTCTTATAATCCAGGCTCGAGTCTCCCATTTCCCGTTTTATGGTTTCTTTTAGTGGTGATGGTAACTTATTGACAAGAGTCACCACACAAAATTCCTCCAAACAAATACCATGGCTAATGATTGACCTCATCACACTCTCTGTATTGGCATAGAAGTCCTTCAGGTCAGCTGTTTGGTGTTTGGGTGACACTAATTGATTGAATTTGGTAACATAAGCTGCCTTGATTCGATCTGGATGCCCATATGTCTCTTGCAGGAGCTCAATTGCTGGGGCATAGCTTGCACTTTCGATAATGAATCCTTCGACTAGCTTATGTGCATCACCTTGAAGCTGACCCTTTAGATAGGTGAAGCGTTGTATATCTGTTAGGTCGGGATTGTCATGGATGGTACACTTGAACATCTCCCAAAATCCCGACCACATGGTGGCATCACCTTCAAATTTTGGAAGAGTAAGATGTGGTAGTTTGACTGCGGATTTCTTTGGCTCTTCCTTGACCTCCTTCTTGACCTCTAATCAAGATCCCCTTCAGTGTGGCAACGATTACTTGTATGCCCTCCATATATAGGGTATTCTCTCTGATCACCTCGATATACTCGGCGTCCTCGTAAGTGTCGGCCAGGTCCTCTTGTGTGACCTCATACTTGTCAAGTTGCTTTTGAATACTGAGCAACCTGGCCTCCACCTCCACTCTAGACGCCGAATCAAGGAATCCGTCAATATCAGAGGTTAAGACCGTCAAAGAGCCCTTAAGTCCAGCCCGACGCTTTTGTACACTTTTAGCCATGATTATACGGGAAGGAAATCTATTGACGTTAAATCAAACTATCAATGCCAGACCGAATAAGTTGCGGCCAACAATACAGTACTCCGAGAAATCAAATAAATCGCGAGCCGAAAATAAAACACCCTCATGAAATGCGGAATAAGAATTGTGCGCAATGTAGACTAGCAATCTGGAGCTTTTCAATTTAACTCCTTACATAATAGTTATGAAATTATAGAATCATTACACCATAAGTTAAGAAAAGCCGGGAGGGAAATTAGTACAATACAGTATAGGCCAAAAGTCTCCAGATGTCAAAAAGAGAGGTACCGTTAAAGTTATAATAAATTCAAGAATTTTAAGAGAGAGAGCCTATAGGGTAATTGAAACAGGCTAAACTCAATGGGTACCGCTAATTTTATATTATTAAATTTAATAAATGTGAAAATTGTACACAAGAAAAGTTCATCTCAAGAAGTCACAAGGAAAAAAGTTTTGAGTTGGATTAACACACACTCAGCCTATCAGCTATCATATTACCCCGCCTCCAGGGCACACGACGAGAGAAGAATTTAGAAGGACATGTGAATCAAATAAAGAAGGTATTGGACAGTATAAATTTGATATAGAATGAATAACCATAACTTTTGAAATTATTATACAGTAAAGTATGGATGATTTTAATCTTAGTGCAAATCAATTGTTATATAATTTGGGCCTAAAGGTTTTACAATCAAAATTTAATTAATATACTGTACCGATCTGAAGGATTACTAATCTAGGCTATACTGAATTTGTTGATCAACTCTAACGTCATGGTGGGCAAATATCTCGTCGTATGACCTGGCAACCATGGCATATTCGTCTTGCATAAAGCACCGATGACAGGTGGTCAGGATCTCCGAATAGAGACGCTTTGATGCCTCGTGCGTGAGGTGTACCCCGTCGGGACTGAAGTCAGCCTCAGAGGTATTCATTGACTGATAGCGCTCCCGGGTGAATGGGATATGGCGCTTTAGCCATCGGTTAACCGCATTTCTAATGCGGTTAAACTCGTCCGTAGAGACCCCTCGTGGAGCCTGCCGCTTCTCTACCCCAATTGCCCGGACTTCTCCCCCCGAGAGCCGCACCACCTCCTCAGCTAGGACCTCGATCCCCTCCGCAATCCCTCTTGGACTGACCCCGCTCCTTATCTCATTTCCTCCTATCACCAAGAAGGTCAAGTCGGGCTTCAGGTCTAAAAACTGACCCCAGGCTTCTGTTGATCTCAAGGTGCTGACCTGGGGCGGCCAGAGGAGTCACGGAAAAGAAACGCCTGTGGACAGCTTGGTCCACGTACAAATCCCTGACGTAGGAGTGGCCCAAAATTGCCACCTTCCTAATCGGGCCTGGGTACGCAGGCCTATCAACCACCGCAGGATAATCTTCCCCTACCCCACCACCCGCGGCACCATGACGCCAAAAGCCCTGGGCCATGAGGGACAGACGAAATATGACACAACAAAACGAACCACGTAGGCTAGGCCACCACCAACTACAAAAACAAAAATGGGGGGGGGGGGGGGGGGGGGGGCAAATTAGTGAAAGGTCGAAGGACCAATTATATGGTTAATTTAGATAAGTGGACTGTATATTATTGATATTAAAGGAACATTAACCATATAGAATATATTTACCCTTAGATGAACTCAGCTGGTGATTGGAGGATGGCGGAAAAGGGGCTAGATAACTGGAAGTGGTTAGTATAGTAAACAAAGTATGAAAAGAGGCTACAATAGGCTAGGATAGGATAGATATTTACGTTAAGTTGTGCTAAGTAACACAGATGATGATGTAATGACTATATGGAATATGAGATGAAAGTGAAGCGAAAACACCTGATTATGAAACTATAGGAAGAAGGCTTAGAGTGTGTAGCTGGGACGGAGGTTGGTTGGAGAGTGCGCGAGCGCGTTATGTTTGTCTCTGTCGTGACATACCGCGCACGCCCATAACATATGGAAAATGTATCCCATCTTCTTTACAATGAGATACTTGCAAACAATCTTAAATAATACAAATATATATATATATGGGAATTATAATCCTACAATACTTTCCCATATACTACTATAGAATAATATATTCTACCCAATCATGGAACGTTCGACCAAGGTTATGGAAGCGTTCAACTTAAGACTACGGAATGATACGTAACGCTACATCAACCCAGATTACGTAACGTCGAGACTGTTCATACTAGTTTGAGTACACTAAGTATGAACATTACCTGTAGCTTATAAATAAATTAGAACATTGTATAAATTTGTGAATAAAGGTGTACAAATCCTATATGGGTTTCACTTCAACTTTTCACCCTCTTAATACAATACACTAAATATATTGTAACAGGCAAACTATGCAGAATCTGTAATTTTTTACATAGAGACATAATGATTTAGAATTACCAAAGGACTTCATAGTCCAATTTAATATGGGCTTTCCTGAAACACCCTGTATATCTCGCATGGGCGCTATTTATGAAGAGAAAACATATTGTTAAATTAAAAAAGAAATGTGGGCGAAAAAGCGTATATACCGGTAACAAGAAATGGGGACATCCCTTGGGTTGAAGTCTGCAGGTGGATGATGGGTCAGGTCTATGGAAGGTCAGGAGGAGAGTTTTGAAACACATACAAAGGTACAAAGGAGTACAAAGGATATCAAGCAACAACAGGTATGGTGACCCTTCTAGGCTGCTTGTCCTCCAAAGCACTGAGGATCAATTGTCCAAACAGTGGTTTAGAGTGATAACGCTAGCATATTAAAAAGGATGCTGGAGACAGAGAGAGTGCACTAAGCACATTATCACAACCTATTGTACAACCCGCCGTCTTCCTCCAACTATTCCTCGTGCTAAATTACAACCAAGCTCCTTTTAGCTCACGTCTGTCAAATCAGGTAATGCACGGATTTCACCAGGGGGTGCTCCGGGAGAAATTGAAATGGGATGCATAGTATGAAATTGAATGGGCCTCCTGGAGCACCTTAACCAATAATAATACTTAATGGAGAGCCAAGTGCCTATAAAACGGAACAACTTAGCACCCTTAGTATAATGGTGAGTTGTCACTCCTAATATACAAATAGGTACTATAGCATCCTAATATAGCATCTAAAGTGGAGAAACTTGGAGAGGGAAGTTTTGCAGATGATGCAATTGTAGGAAAATTATTGAGCTTATTATATCTGTATCCTAAACTAGTTCTGAAAAAACTTCAGGATTGTAACAGCATGATGAGTAAGGGATAATATATCATTAATCTGCTCATCCTCATATTGAATGCAGAATATTGGAAGATATTAGTTCATTGACGAATATATATGAAGCATAATATTATTAAACAAATTATTAGGTTAATTATTTTTAGAGAATGTAAGACCCTTCGAACAGATGCCCGTTACAAAAAAAACAAACGTGTTCATCCGTCTTCTAAAATTGAAAATTAAATTAGAGACATGTGACAAAGGGTCACAATTTTATCAAATCAACTGGAATAAATGCGAAAAACATTAAGGTGTAAGCTAAATTGGATTTAACGGAAATATTATATGCGAGATATATAAATTAACATTACAGTATTCTAGATTTTATACAACCAACAACAAAAAAAGCAAATTAAATGAATATATGCAACATTTTCCAATGTATCAATTTAATGGAATGCACAACTATTCCGAGCAGAATAATTACAGTACTACTAGATAACTATGGTTTCGTACCATTATGATTTAGGAACTCAAAAGGATATGAAATATTTAAGAAAAACTACAATTTGTGTCCCAAATTAGAGATTAGAAAGATATCGAATATTTACTGAAGTTAGAAAAAATGCATAGTATCTACAATAAGTTAAGGCCCCATTAATTGCTCTTTCCATTCACATATGCATAGCCTACGTGAGTTGCAGTTGGGATGTGTGTACATGCTTAGATTGATATGCAGGATTCGAAGTTGCATAATAAATCGTAGGCAGTGTCCACCATCCTTTAACTGTCTTCGTGGTGCGATGCATAAGGTGTTGATTTTCGGTGTGAGCGTCCTGGGTTCGAATCCACGGACTGCCACATGTGTTTGTTAAATTTCATTAATCGATTTTAGGAGTAGAGTTGGTTGTTGGAAGGAACATAAGAATAGGAATATTGTTTGTACCCTTTGCATTTTATAATACAATGCGAAATATAAAACATCTCAAATTTAAATTTATTGGGGGAGATTGTAGGTACCAATCGAATAGGGCAATACCCAGAGTAGGCCTCATAGGCATGTATGTGAGAAGGACTTGATGGAACTCTTGCTTCATCTACTTGCTTTCCCTTACTGATTACGTTGGTACCTCACCTACACGGAGAGGAATCTAGCTAGCTCTCACAAACACCTCATCCTATTCATTTCGCTACACTTAACAAGCACACCACACTTCTTTACAATACACCAAATATTGATAAGATTATATCCTTTAACCCAATCTCGGTGTCTCCAGGGGGTTTGGACCACAGCCTGTCATTCTTACTATTATCTTGTGTAATATTTGTGACCGTTCCTCTAAGTTTTCCTGTCAAACACCACCTTTCCTCCAACAAACCTGATTTTCTTTACATCACTGAGACACAGGCATCTGAAGCAATTGCCAACAACCAATTCACTTTCTCCTCCTACTCTATCCTAGTTTTCAAGCCAAAGGCGGATGTTGTGCATATGTGTATAACAAACTTACTTGCTCTTGTGTTCCCAGATTAGACTTCTCTGAAGTCTCAACTCTCTGGCTAAGCTTTCCTGTAACTCTCAAACTAAATATTTATGTGCTGTCTATCTCTCCCCTAAATCTACTGATTCCCACAAAATGTTCGCCTATCTCAATTCTAAAGTGGAACACATCCTAAAAACATCTACTTTTTTCAGAAATCTCAAATTTTTGCTTCCATGGCTTGGGACTCTCAGAGTGCAGAATGCATTACCAAGGTAATCCTCTAGGGCACGCAGATATCTAATGAAAATATATCTTGGTTTACTCACATATACTCTATGTCTCTGCCCAGAATTAAGCCAAATATGTATTTCGACTCACCAAACACTGTTTCATCAATATCAAATAGTCTGAACTTTCCAACTCTAGCTATTACCAAGCTTTCTGGTATCTAGCCATAAACCTCTCCTATCTTTTTACTTCCTCGTCAGTCACTCCTATTTTTCAACCTGACGGCACCACCATTATTTCTTCCTCTGACAAAGCTGAACTCTTTGCTCAAACATCTAAAAAAACACCTTTGATGATTCTGTTGCTATTCCTTCCACTCCATCCACTTATGCCTAATATCATAATCTCTTATAATATATAATTTCTCCCCTCTTTGGCCTTAATACCAAGAAGGCATACGGACCAGATGGTGGTCCTACTGATGTACTCAACAACTGTTCTTCCGTGCTGACTCGCTGCCAAGGCAAACTCTGAAAACTCAATCATTCCTTTAACATCTTCCCTTCTTCCTGGAGGTTCGCTCTCATTCAACCTGTCACAAATAAGGGTGACTGCTCTCAACCTTTCAACTAACATTCAATAACTAGAATTTCTTTAATTTCCAATGTTTTTGAAAATCTTCCTACATCAAAATTTCTTAAGCATTTCTCTTCTCATAATATATTCCCAGATCGCCAGTATGGCTTCCTTAGGGGTCGCTGCATTGGTGATCTTCTTTCATAACTGACTCTTGGTCATCCTCCTTTCGGAACTTCGGTGAGACCTTTTCTATTGCACTAGACACATCGAAGGCCTTCGATAGAGTCTGGTAAATCCTTCGATTTGTGCCTTTGTCTCTAATTTCCTTTCTGGCCATTCCATAGGCTGCGGTTGTGGCCAGCCATCACTCTCTTCTTCAACCTATCAACTCCCGTGTTCCTCATGGGTCTCTTTCTAATATTCATTAATGATTTCAACTTCTCAACCATCCACTCATGACTCTACCTTGTGCTATTCACCTAGTTTTTCACAAATAACCCAGCATGTAATCACTCTAAAATTCATGTAACAGGGATTGGGGGTGCCTACCTTCTGATTGTTCTACTATCTCTAATTAACCCTCTCGCATCCAGAAACTTAATTATCTAACTTATGGTAAGAACTTCTCTAATTTGCCATGAAATATCAGGCTGGGCGAGTTTTCGAAGCCTTGTGTTTTTCTGTATTTTCATCCACCAGAATGCTGTTTATTGTGATGTATCATATGTCAATGGAAAGAGGAATATTTATAGTACATGATAAAACAAAACAAAATTTAAATAAATTGAAATATGAAAGTGTAAATGAGTCCGGAATACAATTATTTCCCATGCAATTGTCTTCACACCGTCCTAGCTCTAAATAGTGACTGATGACCATATATTTTTTTTTTGCTCAAATAATAGTATTTTTTCTCCTCTTTCCAAATCTGAAAACAGAAATTGTTTATCTTCAATAGTTCTCAAGCACTGACCGAAAAAAAAAAATTGTTGATTGATATGGTTTATAACATTTTCGATTTATTTCGTTGCTACGAAGTGTATGGTTTTAAATTTAGGCTGTATGAATACGGCAAATAATGCTGATGAGTATAAAACAAACTAGAAGTTCCTAGGACAAATACTTTTTGCGCTATGAATATTTGAAATGAAGAGCCAAAATGCGAATATTTATGCTTCACCCATCTCTGTTCCGGCGATGCTAGCCGGGTTCCTAGCTGTTCCCCACCTCGTGGTTGCGTTATTTGCTCGGATACGTATATAACTGTATATATCACCAGAATCGAAAAATTGTGCTCTTTCCAATGGTCAAAACAAAAATAATATAGCGTAATTGGTTCGCGAGCTATGCGCAATTGTTTCCATGCAGTGACCGAAAACAAAACAAATAGATATGGTTTATAACATTTTCGATTTATTTCGTTGCTACGAAGTGTATGGTTTTAAATTTAGGCTGTATGTATACGGTAAATAATGCTGATGAGTATAAAACAAACTAGAAGTTCCTAGGGCAAATACTTTTTGCGCTATGAATATTTGAAATGAAGAGCCAAAATGCGAATATTTACGCATCACCCGTCTCTTTTCCGCCAATGCTAGCCGGGTTCCGAGCTGTTCCCCACCTCGGCATTGGTTTATTTGCTCGGATACGTATATAACTGTTTATATCACCGTCATCGGAAAATTATGCTCTTTCTAATGGTGAAAACAAAAATAATATAGCCTTATTGGTTCGCGAGCTATGCGCAATTGTTTCCATGCATTGTTATTGTTATGTAAATATATGAGAATGTTTATACAGTTGTATATCTTTGCCACAATGTACAACATTTATATAATATATAAATATAATATATATATATATATATATATATATATATATACAGTATAATGTATATATATATATATATATATATATATATATATATATATATAATATATATTTATAAAATAAATGAAATAAAAATATAATAAAATGAAATAATCAAATCAAATAAATAAATATATAAATAAAATAAAACTGTAATAATAATATACTCGATTATGGGCCTTGGGCTTGCTCGGGACCTTGGGGCTGATCCGCTAGATACCCTGGGGAACAGGAATAAAAAAAAAATATATATATATATATACCGGTTATATATACCGGTATATATATATATATATATATAATATATATAATATATATACTGTATATAGAAATAAAATAAATAAAATAAATAAAATAAATATAATAATAATATAAATACTCGATTATGGGCCTTGGGCTTGCTCGGGACCTTGGGGCTGATCCGCTAGACAGCCTGGGGAACAGGAATAATAATGAAAACAAATATATATATACCGGGTATATATATATATATATATATATATATATATATATATATATATATATATATATATATATTCTCTATTAAACAGACGAGGTTAAAGGCAATAGCAGTTTCAGCATTCAGGATTTTATTGTTATAGCTTTCAATAGTTCTAACAATTTTCCTCTGGGGTTCAGAGATGAGGTACAACAGGTTAGCAAAATTCATGGTGGATCCAACGTTTCACAAGTAAACATTTTGCATCTTCAGGGAAGGAGAGGTAATGATTAGAATAGGGACAAAGCATCATATGTATACAAAATTCGAGGATCAAGAATAGGGAGGTGGGCGGAGCTACTGGGTGTGGTGGCTGTTCATTGGTGGAAGGCAGTCTATTCGCGAGACGGGCACTAAATCTTATCGGTGGTTGGTTGTTGGCTGTGGGTGGCTGTGATTGGTTGGTGTTGTCAGTTGTGTGCTGAGCGCGGAAGCGTACAGGAGGGGGGCACAGGGCGAGAGGAAGGGGGCAGTATGCCTGTAGCGCTTGCCTGAAGGAAGAATTTGAAGGTCTTGTGTTTGGTTGTTGATGCTGGGGTTGAGTGTTTGGATGTATAGAGCTTCTAAAATAGCTAGTCTTCTGGGGTCTGATTCTTTGTCGAGTATGGTGGTTTGTTTGTCTAGGTCGGCGCGAGTTAGGGCAAGATGGTGGGGGCTTGATAGTGATCTTTTATAGCGCCAGATTGAAGGTGGAGGGTTAGTCGACGGGAAAGGCGAGTCTGTGTCATTCCAACATAGGATAGGGGTCCACAGTCCCCGGAGGTGCAAATATGCTGGTATATCACATGATCGTCTTTCGGTTGGTTGGTGGAAATGGGGCGGTTACGGAGGACAATGTTGGAGGTCTTAGGAGATTTGTAGTAAATAATGAGTTTTATTTTATTGTCAGGGTTGGTTGGGAGGACGTTTTTGTGAATTATTTCTTTCATAATGGATTTGTCTGTTGTGTGGTCGGAAGACATGTAGTTTCTGTAGAAAAAGATCGCTGAGCGCTTCTGCGCTCAGCACACAACTGACAACACCAACCAATAACAGCCACCCACAGCCAACAACCAACCACCGATAAGATTTAGTGCCCGTCTCGCGAATAGACTGCCTTTCAACAATGAACAGCCACCACACACCCAGTAGCTCCGCCCACCTCCCTATTCTTGATCCTCAAATTTTGTATAAATATGATGCTTTGTCCCTATTCTAATCATTACCTCTCCTTCCCTGAAGATGCAAGATGTTTACTTGTGAAACGTTGGATCCACCATGAATTTTGCTAACCTGTTGTACCTCATCTCTGAACCCCAGAGGAAAATTGTTAGAACTATTGAAAGCTATAACAATAAAATCCTGAATGCTGAAACTGCTATTGCCTTTAACCTCGTCTGTTTAAAAGAGAATCTATTACCTGGCTATACTAACATATATATATATATATATATATATATATATATATATATATATATATATATATATATATATTATACTGTATATATAAATAAAATAAATAAAATAAATAAAATAAAAAAATATAATAATATAAATACTCGATTATGGGCCTTGGGGTTGCCCGGGACCTTGGGGCTGATACGCTAGACACCCTGAGGAACAGGAATAAAAAAAAAAATATATATATATATATATATACCGGGTATATATATATATAATATAATATATATATATATATATATATATATATATACTGTATATATAAATAAAATAAATAAAATAAATAAAATAAAAAATATAATAATAATATAAATACTCGATTATGGGCCTTGGGCTTGCTCAGGACCTTGGGGCTGATCTGCTAGACACCCTGGGGAACAGGAATAACAACATAAATATATACGGTATATATATATAAAATAAATAAAATAAACATAAATAAAATGAAATAAATAAAATAAAATAAATAAAAACTAATAAATCAAATATATAAATATTTAAATAAAATACAAAATATAATAATAATATAAATACTCTATTATGGGCCTTGGGATTGCTCGGGACCTTGGGGCTGTTATATACTGTATATAGGCTATATATAATATACCGGGTATATATATAATTATAATTATAATAATATACTGTAATATAACTAAAATTCCATAGAGTACTTACCATACTTCCTGTAAGCATTCCTGTGACATCTTCATGATTATAATGTATTTTATTTCGTAGGCAGTATTTATTGATAAATATATTTGTCTTTCAAGCAAAAAATAGTGTAAAGTCATCAATGATACCTAGACAAAACGGCATCAATACTCAAGGGGTTAACCAAGATTCACTCCCCTCAGTCACCAAAAGTCACAAGTAACATCGTATATACATATATAGTTCGAATTATTCACTAAACACTTTCACTGGGTAGATGAAATAATCCATAATTGCCTGCCTATAGCTAGGCATGGTGGGCCAGAGGGAGGGAGCCCAGAATTTAAAGGGCCGGGACCGTGCCTCACAGTCTGGGGGCCGGAAAACTACTGACTTTACAGAGGCCCGCGCTCCTCAGAGAGGGACGCTATTGGGTTGCTAGATATTTCCTATTGTAACTTACTGATGCCTAACTTACCAGTCCAAATTGAGTCAAAATCGAGTCATAAACTTATTTTTGGCGAATATTTCTAACTTACAGGTGGCATTATGACGCGATTGCGTCATACGAGCACTCTTGGAGGGGTGGCGTTATGATGCGATCGCGTCCTATAGATGCGGGAGGGTTAAGGTATCAAACGTTCCTGCTTAACAAACCTCTTAGACTTCTTCCACAATATCCTCAACCTCTATGAAAAGAGTAAAGCTGTAGATATTATATACCTTGATTATCAAAAGGCATTTGACAAAGTTCCCCACAAACGTTTACTGCTAAAATTAAAAGTGCATGGAAAACAAGACGGTGTGTTGAAATGGATAGAAAATTGGCTCAGCGATAGAAAGCAAAGAGTAGTCATAAACGGTAAGGCACCTAAATGAACCAATGTAAGTAGCGGGGTACCCCAAGGATCGGTACTAGGACCAATTATCTTTCTAATATATATCAACGACAAAGATGAGGGTCCCACCTGTACATTCTCAAAGTTTGCTGACAATACAAAAATTGCAAATAGCGTACTCTCAAAAGAACAAGTTGACAATATGCAACACAATCTATATAAGTTGTCATGTTGGGCCCAAATTTGGCAAATTAACTTCAATGCATAAAAATGTAAATTACTACATATCGGATACCGAAATGAGAAACCAAACTATTCGATTAATGTCACCCAGTTTAAGAGTGTAGACAGAGAAACCGATCTGGGAGTATCAATATCGAGAACCTAAAACCGAGTCAACAATGTTCAGAAGTTGTAAAGAAGGCAAACAAAATGATTGGCTTGATAGGCAGGACATTTGAGCATAAATCCAAAGAAGTTGTCCTAACTTTACAATTCCTTAGTCCGCCCTCCTCTGGAATACTGCGTTCAATCCTGGTGCCCTTATTACCAAAAAGATATAGACAAGCTAGAACGAGTTCAACGTAGAGTTACCAAAATGATACCTAGCCTAACGAACAAACTATACGAGGATCGTCTTAGAGAATTAAATATATTTCCTTTAACCGACTTCAGATTAAGAGGAGACTTAATTCAAGTGTTCAAAATCATCAAAGGTATCGACAATATGAATTGTAGTAAGTACTTCACTATCGACCAGTCTAATTACACGCTTACACGAGGGGAAACGGTTGCAAAATTATTGGTAAATCTTTTAATTCACACGAATCTAAGAATTTGTTTTTCAATCGAGTTGTCAACTTGTGGAATGGGCTTCCCCGAGGCGGTATAGACTGCAGCACCATTGATTCTTTTAAACTTCGCTTAGACAAATATCTTGCATCAAACCCGCGACTGACTGCGTTTGTAAATGAATAACTTTATTTTCTTCCCCCCTCAGATTAATTAAAGGATTATTGCGTTTATATATTGCCAAGACGTTACTCTCTTTTTCCCAGATAACCGAAAGATCCTTATAACTGTGTTATGTTAC
Organism: Paralithodes platypus; assembly: GCA_032716605.1. Classification (NCBI taxonomy): domain Eukaryota; kingdom Metazoa; phylum Arthropoda; class Malacostraca; order Decapoda; family Lithodidae; genus Paralithodes; species Paralithodes platypus. Next base: position 57,480,106 of record CM064578.1, read on the forward strand.
TAACCAATCTGTCCCCTACTAACTTCCTAGTCCTGCCACAGACATTAGCTCCAGGGCAGTGGTTTCCTTTCCAATTTTCCCTTACCCACTCTAAACCACTGTTTGGACACTTGATCCGCAGTGTTTTGGAGGACAAGCAGCCTAGAGGGGTCACTAGACCTGTTGCTGCTTGATTTCCGTTGTAGTCCTTTAAACTAACATACACATTAACCCTTCATCTTCTGTTAACATTCTCGGTGTCCCATTGTCTTCTTATTTCTCTTGGAAAGTCCATATTGCCACTCTTGGTAAAACAGCTTCCCAGAAGCTGGGTCACAGGGTGTGCTCAACTGTCACGTCACACAACAACTTAAACACATTATGCTTCTATCGTATACTAATTCAGTTCATAAAATATGTGATGATATGCTTGTTTAAAGGAAGACTCACTTAGTATCGCCGTGTGTGTGGTTGTTACTTATTCCCTCCAGCCCGACTTTTGCTGTGCACAGCCCCAGTGTCGGCCATTGTAGCAAGTTTTAAATATATATATATATATATATATATATATATATATATATATATATATATATATATATTTCAATTACAAATATTTAATTGTCATTAACGTTTAGCTTACAAAATAGGCAATACATATAAACACATAAATGCAGTTCATGACAAAGAAAGCTGGATACCTGCTGGTATATTTCTGGTATAATTTCTAAACTACCCTCCTTCGGTTTCTATCCCTCCATCTGTGCCTTTGTCTCTAATTTCCTTTCCGGCCGTTCCATAGCTGCGGTTGTGGACGGCCATTGTTCACTTCCTCACCATATAAACTCCGGTGTTCCTCAGGGCTCTGTCCTATCTCCTATTCTCTTTCTAATTTTTATAAATGATCTCTTTAACTGTACCTTAATTCCCATCCATTCATACGCAGACGACTCAACCTTACACTACTCCATTAGTTTTTCAGAACGCCCCAGCCAGCAATCCCTCAACGACAAATGTAATGAAGCCATAGAACTCTTAAATTCTGATCAAAATACTATTTCCAATTGGGGCAGAGAAAACCTTGTTAACTTTAATGCTTCCAAAACCCAATTTCTCCATCTATCTACCCGTCAGGATCTACCAGCGGACTATCTCTTATTCTTCAACAATGCAAAAATCAACCTTTCATCTTCTCTCAATATTCTTGGCGTCTCTTTTTCTTCTGCTCTCATTTGGAAGGACCATATTGCCAGTTTTGCTAAGGCAGCCTCCCAGAAGCTGAGTGTGCTCAACCGCCTTAGGGGGTTCTTTTCCCCAGCACAGCTTCTTGCTCTGTACAGGGGCATAGTGCGCCCTTGTATTGAGTATTGTTCACATGTGTGGGGAGGTTCCTCTCACACCGCTCTCCTAGACAAAGTTGAAAGGAAGGCCTTTCGTATCATTAACTCCCGTCCACTCACCAACTCTCTGCAATCTCTCTCTCTCCGCCGCAATGTTGCATCTCTCTCGCTATTCTATCGCTACTATAATAATCAGTGTTCCTCAGAGCTATCCCAGTGCATACCACCTCCTTTACGTAGGGCACGTGGTACCCGTCTTGCAACTCAATCCCACCCCTACTCTGTGAAACTCTCCAACCCAAGAGTGAAATGTTACTCTCAAACTTTCTTCTACTCAACAGCTGAGCTCTGGAACTCTCTCCCAGAATCAGTCTTTCCCTCTTCCTACGACTTAAATTGCTTCGTGTCCAGGCATTTTGGCTCGAACGTCCCTTGATTTTGGCCCTGTCACTCTTTCAACTTTGGGGGAGGCACTCGCTATAGGCAGTTATGCCTTTTGCCTCCCTCAATCACATAGAAAAAAGAACAAAAAATTATGCCCTCAGGGTCATTTACATCAATATATTTATGACAACGGGAAAGTGTTAGTAAAAAGAACAAAACAAATAATAATAATTACACATTAAACTATGCTATCACATAATGGCCATCATAGTACATAGTTAATTTAAGGTCTAAAGATAATTCTTTAATCTACTCTTATAGGAAGAATATGAACATAGGGTATACATTTTTTGTGACATATCATTCCATAGGTGCACACCCTTATACTTAAAAGTCCTGTATACCATGGCCGTTCTGCCTCTGGGAACATGTAAATGACTTATATGTCTAGTATTATAAGAATGGACATCCTCATTTGTGCTAATCATATTCAGGTCTTTAGGCATTACATTTGTTTTTAATGTATACATAGTTATTACTGTACAATATTGAATGAGTTTAGAAAATGGCAAAACTCTTAACGACTTAAACAATGAGTTAGTATGTGCTCTAAAGTTGGAATTGGTAACAATGATTATGGCTCTCTTTTGCTGTTTTACAAAAAAATTGAATATAATAGCCATTGGCCGATCACCAGACCTTTATACCATAGGTAAGATATGGATATAATTATGAAAGAGTTATATAATTTAATTAATGTTGGAAAAGTTAGAATTGTTCTTGCTTTACAGAGAATTCCAATACTTTTTGCTAATTTACTTTTTACGTGCATAATGCGATTGCTCTATGACACGTTAGCGTCAAATATTACACCAACAAATTTGGTACTTTCTACTCTTGATAATTTTGTGTTGCCTATGTAAATGTTTGAATATTTTTTTATCGATTTACCTCTAGATTTGAATTTTCATATAGTGAGTTATTAAAGTGTTAAGTGGCAAATTATTTGCATAGATCCAATCTATAAGTTTATTTAATTCACCATTCATTAAACAGATTACCTCCTCCACATTCTTACCACAAATAAATAAATTGGCATTATCAGCAAAAAGAATTGTTAAAAATAGCAAAGAAGTATTAAAAATATCGTGTATGTATACTAAAAATAATAGAGGTCCAAGGATCGAAACTTGAGGAACTCCACTTTTTACATAACTTATATCAGAAGTTGTGTCATTAAATAATATATATTGAGGTCTATTCCTTAAGTAGCTTTCAAACCAACTATATGCACATCCCCTTATATCATATCTTTGCAATTTCATTAACAAAATCTCATGATCTACCGTATCAAAAGCTTTGCTCAGATCCAAAAACATTCCTACCACACAATTACCGTCATCTATTTCACTTGATATTTTTTCAACTAAAGTAATCAGTGCTAAATCTGTTCCATGCCCTTCTCTGAATCCAAATTGATACTTGTAGGCCTATAGAAGATTATGTTTAGAAATAAATGTCAATAATTTTGTATTCATAATATGCTATTTGTTTTTAGAAAATATAGATAAGATAGAAACTGGTCGATAATTGTTCAATTTCATATCGTCACCACCTTTAACACCTTAAGAGCGGCCTAGGCGGTAATTTCTATGTACCGCCCAGCGGGGTTGTTTCCGTGCTCATTTTCATGCATAAACAAGACCCAGAGCGTAAAACAAGTATCCATCCCTGAAAGGGGGCGTAAACAGAGCTTCCAATGACACCTGAACCATCCTTGTACGACCACTGGTTCTCTTGCAACGATCGTGCAATACGAGTGGCAAAAAAAACCTAAAATAAGGTAATTTCCGTACATAATTCCCTGTGTAGCGAGTGAGGAAGAGGGGGAGAGGAAGTTAGAATAAAGTTCAGTACACCCGCGGTGGTCGTGGGGAGCGGTCATGAGGTTACTACGCTCGTCCCACCGCTCAGCTCTCTCTCTCAGATACATTACGTGCTGAAAATGGCACTCGACAGCTGTCGTGCACCGTCACATAGTCCAAATTTATTTCACTCGACATATGTTGCGCGCCGCCAATAAGGGGTTAAACAAAGGGATCACTTTAGCTTTCTTTAATTCTTTTGGAAAAATGCCATAGGAAAGAGATAGATTAATAATGTGTGTCAAGGCATCAATAAACAATGGGTATGATTATAAAGGAACTAATTCCATCCCATCCAGGACTTTTATTCTTTAATGGTTTAATTATGTTATTAACCTCGTTAGAGTCAGTTTGTTGTAGAAATATGGAATGTCTATTTGCTTGTGGCATATACATAGAATAATCTCTGAATGTGGCAACGACTCTCTGATATGCAAGCCAATATTTACAAAATAATCATTAAAACCACTAGCTATAATCTTTGGGTCATCTTCAATGTTACCATATATTTGTATTGTTTCGATGTTCTTTGATCTTTTCTTCTTTCTATTTTCAACTTCACTAATTAAATCCCATGACTTCTTTATATTGCCAACATTTTCTTGGAATAAATCACTATAATTGTTCCGTTCTGCTTGACACATAATTTTCTGGAGTATTCTCTTATATTTAATTTATCTTTCTTTGTTATTGGATGTAGGATGTTTTATTGATAATACATACAATGTATTTTTCACTTTGATTGACTGTTTTAAACCTGAAGTACGCCTTGGCTTTCTGTTTTTTTATATCCAAGTTGTATCTTAACAATAGGAAAAACATCATTATAACATTCTGATATTAAATTTGTTCTTGGAAACACGAATAAGCCTCCTGACAGTCATTGGAATCCACAGTACTGGCCCAGTCAATGATGCTTAACTTATCTTGGAAATTTGCTACACATATTTTGTCATTACTTAATCTCTTTGTTACGTGTTTTTCTTCTTGTATAATATTTGTATACATTTGAATACTGAAAATTGGAAAGTGATCTGAAATATCTGAGTAGAAAACACCATCGAAGAGACCAGCATCATGAATATTGTTACAGAATATGTTATCAATAAGTGTAGCAGATGTTTCGGTTATTCTCCTGCCCGTGTTTCTCCTGCAGAGCTTGGCACAGCGTGCTTGGTACTACATGTCCTTTGCAATCTGACCCCCCATCGAACCCCCTGTACTACTATTTCTCTCTCTGAACTTCTTCTTTTTCATACTTCTCATCTTTATTCAATTACTTATCCCTTCTGGTTCTGCATACGACTTCCATAGTCGGCCAGTCGTATTACCAGCACCAGCTCTCCTTATATGTTTGCACTAGCTTTAGGGATTATTAGAGTCATAGTCAAATGGTATCATAGTATTGGGGTGCTTCTAAGTATTGAGTTGTTCTTTCCTCCTATTTAATGCTAGACAGTGGAGGGTATCTTTAGTCGTTGTCTGAGTTATGTATGTGGCAAGTCATAGCCTGTACAACATCGACGAAGCTAGGTAGCCTGTAACCCTTGTGCATATTTTTCCTTTGCGAGTGTAGCAGTATACAGGTGAAGGGCTTTTGCCTACTCTTACCTGTATGCTTGCTACCTCATTTTGTTGACCTTTGTGGAGCGCCAGGGCAAGACCAGATACTAGAGATCTGGACTTACCAAGAGAGCCTCCAAGTCACTTAACGTAACATAAGGGAAATCTGGTCAAGGGGAGACAGTAGGCTACGAGCATGCTTCCGCTCTGTCTAGTTTCCTGATACCTTTTATGCCACTGCTAGACTGTATTAGTGAGAAAGACAGCATTGTGTTTATTAACTTTAATTGTGTATGCTTTAGGAATTATTCACGCCTTATTTTAGCCTAGGTTGATGCATAGTGCACAACCCAGTTTGGCTGTTACGTTGGCTAAGGAAGTACTGTTTTTGAGTGGCTATTATTAGTGCTGTCACAGAGTTGTTGCACTCCCTTGTTATATATATGTATCCTACTTATTGGTGTATTTAAGATACACGCTTTGGTGTCCTGCCCCTGCATTATTTCTGTTCTATATTAACGAGCATCTTAGAGCATCAGACCTTTTCAGAAGATTCCATATCTGATTGCTGTAGGACTAGACTTCCAGTGTTTTCATAGAGCATTGAAGAGTTTAGTGTTGGGTACAGACTCACACTAAAGTTAACATAAGCATATACTCCTTTATTAAATCTTGTTATAGTTTATTGAAGCATTGTTATTACTTAAGAGCATTTTATTAACGTAAAGTACTCCTGTTGTGAGTAGGCTTTTCCGTCATCGGAAAGCCTTGTAGAAGTGCACTAAAAACCCAGTTAATTGATACCCCATTATCCAGTAGATTAACTCTGGAGGGTTTTAAGTGTTTTGTTCACCGGCGTAATAGTTCGAGGGTTTGGAATTAGCGTACCGTTGTAGTAGATATAACAAATGGCCGTTGTTGCAGATATAGCCTATCATCTAGTCCATTATTAAGTGCCCTTGTTTATTTCGTAGTGCCGGTCATAACAAATGGCGACCTTAGACCAGTATATAGTGAACTGAATATTGCATTTTTTTTTTGGAGAAATCTTATTGCCATTTGGGGTTGAATTTATTTCTCGCATTGTTGGCAGTAGACATTGTTTTGAAGATATAGAGACTTGTTGGAGTTATTGGTGACCTAGTATTGCACTCAAGAACATCTTCGAATATTTTTTGGTGAATAAAACTACGCGAAAGTTTGGCTACTTTTGTCTTGACTGAGAATTTTGTTGTTGACTCCATCATGTCACTGGACGGGTCTGAGCATAGTGAGGGCACAGTGCGGGAGGCAGGCGAGGAGGTGGAGAAGGTGGAGTTGTTTAACGGCGTTCGGGTGGTGAACAATGAGGAGGATGCTCGGAGATATTTGGAGGAGCCTGTGTCGGCGGACCGGGTGTCGGGGCTGGACCGGTACGGATTGCAGTGTGTAGCCACAGTTTTAGGGTTTCCCGGTACCAGCGGTTTGTCGAGAAGTGAGCTGGTTACCTGTGTGCTCGGTGAGGTGCATGGGGCTTCGGGTGGAGCGGGAGCTGGGGCACCTTCGGCCCAGCCCCCATTCCACTCGACTCCTATCATGGCGCCCCCTCGGGCTCCGGAGCCGGGTACGTTCCCGCAGGCCGATGCCGCTGGCGGTTGGGTATGCCTCTAGGTGATTCACGGGGTGGGTCCCCAATAGTAGCACCCCCTCCTCAGGGTTTGTCTTCCGAGATGTTGTTTCACCTCGAGCTCACCAAACTTAAGCAGCAGGAGCGACAGGCTGAGCTTGAGCTCGAGCAGCGGAAGCATGAGCATGAGCAACGAAAGTATGAGGCTGAGCTCGAGCAGCGTGAGCGAGAGTCTGAGCGCAAGTTTGAGTCTGAAAGGTATCGTGCCGATGTTGACCTAGAGAAAACTTGTGTAGAGGTGACGAGGAACCGGGTCGTCCAGGGGGGTCGAGCCCATGACCAGTCCCTGTCGCATCTACTAAAGTTGGTTCCAGTGTTTGATGAGTTAGGAGTTACAGAATTCTTTCTACGTTTTGAGAAAAAGTGCCGGGAGCACCAATGGCCCGAGGAGAAGTGGGCAACCCTAGTTTCTTCACGATTGACGGGGAAAGCACTGAAGGCGTACAATGCTTTGCCCCTAGATTCCTGTGTGAATTATGAGTTGTTGAAAGAGGCTGTCCTGAGGGCGTATGAGCTACAGCCAGAGACCTATAGGCTGAAGTTTAGGGCAGTTCCAAAAAGAAAGGAGAGTACTTTCCAGGAACACGCTAGAGAGCTGTCAGATGCACTTGAAAATTGGTTGAGGTCGGAGAAGGCAAATACTTTTGATGCAGTTAAGCAATTAGTGTTGTTAGAGCAATTTTTTAAGTGTACTGGCAGTGACTTGACTCATAACCTGAAAGAAAAGCAACCAAAAACTCTGCAGAAGGCGGCTGAGCTGGCTGACCTTAGGGTGTCATTGATTCGTGGGTGCGGGTCTACACAGAGAGCTGAGGCAGGTAACCAGGGGCGTACCACTCCACCCCCCCCCCCACCCCCGAATTAATGACCCAACTAATTATCCATTTAAAAGTACTGTTGCCAATTATGAACCCAAGTCGAAACCCTTCCCGTTAAAGAGAGGCCAGGGCCCTTCCTCACCTCAGAGGAAGTCCAAGAGCGAAGTGGAGTGTTTCAAGTGTCATGAGAAGGGGCATATTGCGCGCTCATGTCCGAGCGCACCGCCTACAGGAGTGGTGTCACTAGTGACCAACATTGGCGTGTCCTTGAGATCTTCCGCGTTTGCCTGGGGTAAACAGTCAGTTGCGAAGTTATCGCCGGTGCAGAAGCAGCAGGAGGGCTCGTCACCCGTCCGTGATGTTTTTTGTGGTCATAGGGGGCACGGCACTGTGAGGTGGGCTGGTGTGGAGCATAGGCTTGAGTTGCTGCATGATACGGGCGCTTCCCAGACACTGATTCATAATTTCACTGGCAAGCCTATTTAGGGGGCTAAGGGTTGTGGTGGTTCAAGGTATCAATGCTACGCGGTCTTACCCGCTGGTCAGAGTAGAGCTTGAGGTGGACGGTGTGACACGGGAGTTGGATGTGGGTGTAGTGGAGAAATTGCCAGTTGAGGGGGTCGACCTCCTTCTCGGCAATGATTTTGCGGTGCCCACTTCCGAGGTTCCACCCTTAGTCAAAGGAGTACAAAGGAGTACAAAGGAAATCAAGCAACAACATATCTAGTGACCCTTCTAGGCTGCTTGTCCTCCAAAACACTGAGGATCAAGTGTCCAAACAGTGGTTTAGAGTGGGTAAGGGAACATTGGAAAGGGAACTACTGCCCTGCCACTAACGTGGCAGGACTAGGAAGTTAGTAGGGGACATATGGGTTAGTAACTGAGGGGAGGATAAAATAAAGTTATTCATTTACAAACGCAGTCAGTCGCGGGTTTGATGAGAGATATTTGTCTAGGCGGAATTTAAATGAATCAACGGTGCTGCAGTCTATAACGTCTCGGGGAAGCCCATTCCACATGTTGACAACTCGATTGAAGAAGAAATTCTTAGATTCGTGTGAGTTAAAAGATTTACCAATAATTTTGCAACCGTTTCCCCGTGTAATTAGATTGGTCGATAGTGAAGTACTTACTACAGTTCATATTGTCGATGCCTTTGATGATTTTGAACACTTGAATTAAGTCACCTCTTAATCTGCGCTGGGTTAAAGGAAATAGATTTAATTCTCTAAGACGCTCTTCGTATGGTTTGTTCTTTAGGCTAGGTATCATTTTGGTAACTCTACGTTGTACTCGTTCTAGCTTGTTTATGTCTTTTTGGTAATAAGGGCACCAGCATTGAACGCAGTATTCCAGAAGAGGGCGGACTAAGGAATTGTAAAGGGTTAGGATTACGTCTTTGGATTTATGCTCAAATGATCTGCCTATAAAGGCAATTTTGTTTGCCTTCTTAACAACTTCTGAACATTGTTGACTCGGTTTTAGGTTACTCGATATTGTTACTCCCAGATCGGTTTCTCTGTTTACATTCTTAAGCAGAGTGCCATTCATCGAATAGTTTGCTTTCTCATTTAGGTATCCGATATGTAGTACTTTACATTTATCCGCATTGAAACTCATTTGCCAAATTTGGGCCCAATGTGACAATTTATCTAGATTGTGTTGCATATCGTCAACTTGATCTTTTGAGAGTACGCTATTTGCAATTTTTGTATCGTCAGCAAATTTTGAGATTGTACAGGTGAGACCCTCATCTATGTCGTTGATGTAAATTAGAAAGAGAATTGGTCCTAGTCATTGCCGAGAGGGCGGCCGACACGAGTAGGGAGGGGCAAGAGGGGCTTGAGAGATCTCAGTCCTCTCAGGTGTCACAGCCTAGTCACCAAGTTGTAGACCAGCGGAGGAAGGGTCGGAAGGAGAAAGTCGAGGTTGGTGGTCGGGTTGAGAGTTAGGACCCAGCGACACTCCTTGGTGACTCGGTACTTGCACCCATTATGAGGTCCGGAGTGGCCCCAGAACCTGTCCCCCCTAGTGACATGATAGGGCGTGATAGCGCTACGCGACAGTGTAGTTCCCAGGGGCAACTAGAAGATCTTAGTCTTGAGAGTTGTGGGAACGGGGCTATTGAACTCGAGGACGGGGAAGCATGTCATGTGAACCTGTTAAAGGAGTTTGTGAGGCAACCACCTGAGCAGCCTACTGTCCCTGTGTTGGTCTGCAGCGGCCAAGGTGGAGAAGGAGAGGGGGGCAGTGGGGCACAGGTGGAGGAAAGTTGGGATTGTCATGTCTCGGCGGAGCAGTGGGCGGGGGACACGAGTCAGGTGGCTGTGGAAGCTCTTGAGCACCTGCCTGAGCAGCGGTGTGTAGCGCTCCAGCACCTGCTCGGTTCATACCCCACTGTTTGTGCCGAGCACCCAGGCCTCACAACTCATGCGGTGCACGAGGTTCCGCTGACAGGTCACTTGAGTGTTAGTAAACCGTTGGCCTCGTTGTTTCAGCGGTTCAAGGTGGGCGATGAGGCTTTGGCATGGTTGTCAGGTCAGGTTCGAACCATGGCTGCTAAGGGTGGTGGTCAGAATCAGGACATTGAGCAGATTGGTGAGGTTGGCTGTGGAGTGGATGCGCCCGGCCGTCGCATAGCCTCCCAATGCTGCCCTAGTAAAATGCAACAGCCCTACCATAGACCGACTGTATCTGGCCATGTCGCTGAAGGCGGTGATGCTGCGCAGGCAGATGTAGTCGCAAGGAATGCGGGGGTGCGCATGTACGGTATCGGCGGGGAAGCCTTAGCAATTATGAACTATGGGAGTGACTGCACAGGTGGTACAGATTGTCCCTCTCATGACCTGGCTGTTCTAGGGACAAAGGTGGAGAAGGAGGGAGACAATAGTGTAGAAACTACGGTCCCGGCTGGGTTGTGGGAGGGCACTAGGCATGTTGTTCTTCGAGATAAGTTGCAACCTCTTGTTCCTAAGCGCCAAGAGAAGTTGTTTACTAGGCTGTGGCAGTACGTCCGCATGTTTGTTGATTCTCCAGGCCTGATGTATGGGGTAGAATACAACATGGAGGCTGGAGACAGTGCAAGGCTCAAATTGGCTCCCTACCGTATAAATCCTGCTCGACAGCCTGTCGTAAAAGTAGAGCTCGACTACATGTTGGAAAAGGGTCTGAGGGATAAGGGATATCGTGAGTGGTCGTTGCCAGTAACGTTGCAACCTGAGTTAAGTGGCAAGATCCGTGTTTGTGTTGATTGCAAGAGTGTGAAAGCATTATCCCTGACAGACGCCTATCCATTACCATTACCCAGAGTTGACGACCCCATTGACCGCATCGGGGCTGCCTCATTTATCACTAAGGTGGAAATAGTGAAATGTCATTGGCAGGCCCCATTGCCGGAGAGAGCGAAGAGAAGTGCCAGTCTTGTGATGGACTGGGCAGTTTATCAGTGCCAGGTGTTGTTTTGCTACCGGAACACAAGTTGGATGTGTGGCATGTTAAGGGCACTGATAATGTTCTGGCTGATTGTTTGTCACGGGAGGGTATGTTTGAAGGAGAACCCTCGCCGTTCAGGTGTGTTTGGTGGAGTGGAGAAAAGTTAGGCTTGCCCCTGTAGTGCTACGCCGCCAAAAACACTATTAACAAAATATGAAAACCTCACATAAAAACTCTTTCTCTTTGATAGTATATAAGTGCAGTATATTAAAGCAAGAATCTAAGACACTCTGAGCTGTTGTCTTAGTAGGCTAGGCTCGGTGAAGCTTGCTCGTTGAGCGTGATATAATTATTATTATGCTATTATTTTGGGGAAGTGGTGTGTAGATTTTGTTTTATATAATGAAGTGTTTTATGTTTGTGATTGTGCCTTGTTGTCACAACTTGGGAGAGTAGCTGGGTGATGCGGGGTTGGTGGGCATTCTGTCTGGTCAGATGTGGAGTTCACCTAAGGCTGAAATGTCCCACATCTTGGGCGGGGTGTTACGCTGGCCAGCTTGCCAGAATGCACTCGTAACTCGCTAGCGCTCGCCAGGGCAGTGAAACGGGCTATAATAATCGTAGAACGATGTTCTTTCTTTCATAGTGTTCATGTTGTCACAGACAGATCAGTGGTGGTCTTTATTCTTGTCTGTGACACTTGGAAGTATTTTATAACCATTGATAGAATATAAGATATGTTGTGTGAAGTTTTAAGGAGAAAGAGAGTGAGCAGTGAGGTGGTATTATGTGCGTCTGTATGTACGTGCGCCTCCCTCGCTCGGAGGAGTTTCCCACGCTCGTGATTGGCTGGCGGGCCTGGCACGTCATATGACGCCTGCTCCTCATGACGTAGTCGTCTGTGATTGGGTGCTGCTGCCTTTGTCAGTGCTGGGGGTCTCCTGCCCGCGTTTCTCCTGCAGAGCTTGGCACAGCGTGTTTGGTCCTACATGTCCTTTGCAATATGTCCCCCCCCCATCTGACCCCCTGTACTACTATTTCTCTCTCTGAACTTCTTCTTTTTCATACTTCTCATCTTTATTCAATTACTTATCCCTTCTGGTTCTGCATACGACTTCCATAGTCGGCCAGTCGTATTACCAGCACCAGCTCTCCTTATATGTTTGCACTAGCTTTAGGGATTATTAGAGTCATAGTCAAATGGTATCATAGAATTGGGGTGCTTCTAATTATTGAGTTGTTCTTTCTTACTATTTAATGCTAGGCAGTGGAGGGTAACTTTAGTCGTTGTCTGAGTTATGTATGTGGCAAGTCAGAGTCTGTACAACATCGACGAAGCTAGGTAGCCTGTAACCCTTGTGCATATTTTTCCTTTGCGAGTGTAGCAGTATACAGGTGAAGGGCTTTTGCCTACTCTTACCTGTATGCTTGCTACCTCATTTTGTTGACCTTTGTGGAGCGCCAGGGCAAGACCAGATACTAGAGATCTGGACTTACCAAGAGAGCCTCCAAGTCACTTAACATAACATAAGGGAAATCTGTTCAAGGGGAGACAGTAGGCTACGAGCATGCTTGCACTCTGCCTAGTTTCCTGATACCTTTTATGCCACTGCTAGACTTTATTAGTGAGAAAGACAGCATTGTGTCTATTAACTTTAATTGTGTATGCTTTAGGAATTATTCACGCCTTATTTTAGCCTAGGTTGATGCATAGTGCACAACCCAGTTTGGCTGTTACGTTGGCTAAGGAAGTACTGTTTCTGAGTGGTTATTATTAGTGCTGTCACAGAGTTGTTGCACTCCCTTGTTATATATATGTATCCTACTTATTGGTGTATTTAAGATACACGCTTTGGTGTCCTGCCCCTGCATTATTTCTGTTCTATATTAACGAGCATCTTAGAGCATCAGACCTTTTCAGAAGATTCCATATCTGATTGCTGTAGGACTAGACTTCCAGTGTTTTCATAGAGCATTGTAGAGTTTAGTGTTGAGTACAGACTCACACTAAAGTTAACGTAAGCATATACTCCTTTATTAAATCTTGTTATAGTTAATGAAGCATTGTTATTACTTAAGAGCATTTTATTAACGTAAAGTACTCCTGTTGTGAGTAGGCTTTGCCGTCATCGGAAAGCCTTTGTAGAAGTGCACTAAAAACCCAGTTAATTGATACCCCGTTATCCAGTAGATTAACTCTGGAGGGTTTTAAGTGTTTTGTTCACCGGCGTAATAGTTCGAGGGTTTGGAATTAGCGTACCGTTGTAATAGATATAACAAATGGCCGTTGTTGCAGATATAGCCTATCATCTAGTCCATTATTAACACCTTACGAGCGGCCTATGCGGTTTATTTATGTGTACCGCACAGCGGGGTGTTTTTAGCCAAAATAGGGCTGTTTACGTGATCATTTTCATGCCTAAATAAGACCCAGAACGTAAAACAAGTACCTATCCCTGAAAGGGCATAAACAGAGCTTTCGAATGACACCATAACGATCCTTGTATGATGGATAGTTTTCTTGCAATAACCGTGCAACGCGAGTGCAAAAAGCAGGTAATTCGGTACTTTCAGTACATAATTGAGTATGTAGCGAGTGAGAGAGGGAGGAGGGAGCTGAGATTTGTGTCAGTAGGTTCGCCGCGGTGGTCTGGAGCAGTCATACGCTCGCTAGTCTCCTGCCACCACTTGTCTCTCTCTCTCAGCCACATTACGTGCTGAAATTGCCACTCGAGTTATGTCGAGCGCCGCCACATAGTCCAGCTTTATTTAACTCGACTTATGTTGCTCGCCGCTAATTAAGGGTTAACTGCCCTTGTTTATTTCGTAGTGCCGGTCGTAACAATACATACAAACGAATGCGGCAACACCGAAAATAGCGATGAATTGCAGAATATTTTCATTTCATAACAGAGAAGTCGAAAGTTTGTTAAGTGTTATCGTGGTCGTACAGCGATGTATAGGTATTGTTATACTTCTGCATATCTATTTTAACTATAGTAGACCCTTGATTACATCCAAAATAATTTGTGAAGTGTTCTGTATCGACGATATTTCGATCCCATTAGTACACATTCGGTTCATGTTATCTCTTAGCTTAGGAATGTTCCGAATATATTTGTAGTAATTGTAATAATAGATCTGTATTATATTCTTCAATAATTATTGGATATTTACATGTATATACAGTTTTAAATATTAACACGGCCTAATCTGATAATGTTTGTCTTTGATGGCTTGTTGGAATAAGGCATATTACACAAACGCTACCCGCAATAAAACCCTGAGCACAAGGATATGGGTGACATGTTCAAAATATTTGATACTTAAAGTTGGATAAACATGATTGTAAAAATTAAATATACATATTTCTGAGGCTACCTTTTTATGCATTTGATTTCACGAGTGTCACCTTTTCAATTACAAAATATTTGGCTAATATTATGGCAAATATGAATTGTCCAATACTAGCTTCTTATCTCAATACATAAGACAACATGTATCATTCGTTCCCCTCTCCCCCCATGATTTTTTTGTTTTGTTTTATAAAAGCTAGGATTTTTTTCTCCAAATATCTATTATCTACCATACGAACTTATGAAGCGCCGGACTGTAATTACCAAGGAAATGTGTTAGTGTAAAACCACTGGGTAATATTGAGATAACAAATATGATGTGTAGATGAGTGGTTGCAGCACTAAACAATATAATAATGACATCCTTCCTCCCTCACACATAAATGATGTCATAATTTATCGTACGATCTCATACAATATGAGCAACAACTACTATAGAAAACCGGTTGACACTGGTATTCACGCTAAATAGAAGAATGGTAAATCAATAGACAACTTCCGAGAGAGAGAGAGCGAGAGAGAGAGAGAGAGAAAGAGAGAGAGAGAGAGAGAGAGAACAAATTGTACATAGATTTACTTAAGATACACTGACCACACAGATCTTACGATCTCTGCGAGGTGGCCAGGACTTAATCACAAGACACTGTGTCTTGTGAATTTGCTGTACAAAAAAATAAAAAATAAAAATATTGGACACTTGGCCACGTAACGAAATTAGAAGTTTAGAATCGCTCTACATCTCAAAACTAAAACAGTCCCTTAACTCTACAGTGTCATCGTTCCCTCTACATCTCAAAACTAAAACAGTCCCTTAACTCTACAGTGTCATCGTTCCCTCTACATCTCAAAACTAAAACAGTCCCTTAACTCTACAGTGTCATCGTTCCCTCTACATCTCAAAACTAAAACAGTCCCTTAACTCTACAGTGTCATCGTTCCCTCTACATCTCAAAACTAAAACAGTCCCTTAACTCTACAGTGTCATCGTTCCCTCTACATCTCAAAACTAAAACAGTCCCTTAACTCTACAGTGTCATCGTTCCCTCTACATCTCAAAACTAAAACAGTCCCTTAACTCTACAGTGTCATCGTTCCCTCTACATCTCAAAACTAAAACAGTCCCTTAACTCTACAGTGTCATCGTTCCCTCTACATCTCAAAACTAAAACAGTCCCTTAACTCTACAGTGTCATCGTTCCCTCTACATCTCAATACTAAAACAGTCCCTTAACTCTACAGTGTCATCGTTCCCTCTACATCTCAAAACTAAAACAGTCCCTTAACTCTACAGTGTCATCGTTCCCTCTACATCTCAAAACTAAAACAGTCCCTTAACTCTACAGTGTCATCGTTCCCTCTACAGTGTCATCGTTCCCTCTACAGTGTCATCGTTCCCTCTACAGTGTCATCGTTCCCTCTACAGTGTCATCGTTCCCTCTACAGTGTCATCGTTCCCTCTACATTTTGTATAATTAGTCATTGTGTATTGTTTGGTTTATTTTACCCCCACTATAACGTAACTCATATACTCGTATACCTCCAATTCAAATTATTGGCTGTTATCTTCCGTTAATTTTGCTTAAGTATAATTAAATCAACAACTAATTTCATTATTGTAACTTCCAATTTGCGTACTCGTGTACTCGTAATTTCCAAGTTGTGTTTATCCTAATGTACCCTTGCAAAGTGAACTTGTTATTTTTTTTTTTTTTTTTTTTTTTTTTTTTCTATATTCCAACTACTCCCTCTCGGGCATAGGCTGAGAGCCTGTACATTCCACCGCTCAACACGGTGAAGCCCGTGAGGTCTTGTTCCAGTCTGGGGAGTGAGACATGTGAAGCAACCATCATGGCTCGAAACAGCTCCATCACTGAAGCGGCCGGTTGCTTCGCTCAGGTGCTTCACCGTCTCACCCTCCAGACTCAGACCCTCACTCTCAGAACGCCACCTATTGAGCAGTGAACTCACTAGGCATTGTCCCCCTGTAACATATTTTGAATATACTCGTGTTTAGCTTAATATTAGTCTAGCTTAAATATAGGATTATTCATTTTAACAAATGTATTATTAGTGTTTATTTGACATTATGTCCAATATAGTGTAAAACATTTAACTCATGTTAATTGCCGATTTTAGACCACTGAAGATGACCTAAGAAAAGT
Organism: Paralithodes platypus; assembly: GCA_032716605.1. Classification (NCBI taxonomy): domain Eukaryota; kingdom Metazoa; phylum Arthropoda; class Malacostraca; order Decapoda; family Lithodidae; genus Paralithodes; species Paralithodes platypus. The sequence goes on from CM064578.1 coordinate 57,496,728, forward strand.
GTCGAAACGTCTGGCCCAAGAAAATGAAATTAAAGATGGTACTGTTCGTGACTTCTATTATTTTAGTCTTCCTCCTCAAGATCCGGTTCCCCAAGAACACTCCTATCTCCGAAGCTTTATGTATTTTTAATGCATTTGTAAATACATATGTAGAATTGTAACTTGCAGTTTCCGTCTGTTGCGTTGTAAATCTAGTATTTGTTATATTTGCAGCAAACGTTTTCAATCTGTAACGAGAAGGATGCAATGGAAGCCTTATGAACAAGTTGGGTGGGTCGGACAAGAGAGCGCAGTCGTGTGTCAGATTGTGTCAATATCGGAACTCTCTGACCATAGACTTTCTTACAAATATATTACAATTTGACTTCACTTCCATGATAAATTATCAACTAGGTCTACCTACTCGTTAAGAAATCATTGATGGCCATCTTAGATCTGAGTATTGCACATTATATAGCATGGTAAATATTAGGCGGCCAATAGACTTCTAGAGTAGAAGTAATCCTTGAAACTGCGTATTTGTCTAATTCTATATAAGTATTTGTATTGTTTTTCATATATATATATATATATATATATATATATATGTATATATATATATATACAGTATATATATATATATATAAATATATAAATATAAATATATATATATATATATATATATATATAAATATAAATATATATATATATATATATATATATATATAAATATAAATATGTAAATATATATATATATACAGTATATATATATATACAGTATATATATATATATATATATATATATATATATATATATTATTCTTTTTTGTTTTAAATAAAGTAACGTGGGACAACATTTGATAAAAAGAACTTTTTTTTCAGTGAATAGATTACATGAGAAATTGGTGAAAAGGAGGCTGTGATGCAAGGGAGCTAGAAGTATGGTAAAACAATATATATTAAGATAATAAACAATATAATTTTCTCTTTGAACAAATAATTCAATCTTTTTAATTTGGTAAACTACAATTATAATGAGCTTAAAGATGATTTGATAAATTTACATAAACATTTTGAAATCACTACAGTTTATAAAGCCCACATTTAAAAAAAAATCTAGAGAACGTACAATAATAATTAAGCATTAGAGGTAACATAATACATAAACATGTATGTGGTAATTATGTTTATGTAATTCAAAACAGTTTGATTATTGATAACTTCATCAAACGTAAACGTAAATGATAAAGTTGAACATGTTGTCGATATGAAATAATACAGATTGATAATGAACAATGCACAATTCAAGTTTATAACAAAGTTGACGGTATTCATGTTAACGTAATATACTATTTATTTCCCAAGTAGTGATATTGATAATATTATAACATAAATGTTTGTATTCCCAACTAATATGAATGTTTAAAATGTGCACAATACTGCATTAGATGACTTTTGGGCTAGAGCTAAGTTACTATACAGACTCTTAGTAGACAGAGTTTTTGATGCAAGCATATTCATACCTTTGTTTTGTTTTTAAGGTCAATTATTATGAAGGTATTCTTAAATTGTATATCTATAGTTTTAACCAAACATTTGTTACTTGAAGTGTCTCGTATAACCTCTGTTAACTGTGTGTCTGTATTTATTGATTGTTTATCTACTTATATTTATATTAGTATTATGGGTTTTTGTTCATTATTTTTTGTTTAAATAGTACTCTTCATTTAAATATGTTGTTACTTCTTCATATTTTGCAATTATTCTACTTTATTTCATTATATGTATTCCCTTTTGATAGTATCAATAGTGTGTCTTTGTGAAATCCCAATTATATGTGTATTATAACTGTAAGTTATTTGTAGGGTAACATTTAGTAGGGGTTATGTGTTCATACCTATACTCACAGGTACCTACCAGATAGCAATATCGTTTGTGGGTGCTGTATGCATTTTGTACTATTGTTAATATCTTGTCAAATTGCAAATTTGTTTGTATATGTTATTAATTAATATTGTTCATTATGCAGTATGATCATCATATTATATAACTAGTTTGAATATAATATTTTGACTTTTAAATTGTATCTGTTTGTATTTTTACAGAATTTACCAAAACGTCCTGAACTTCCCAAATTGACTAATTCCTTGAAAATGACGAGAGTATGTTAATATGTGTGCTACTAATTTGCTTGGGACCCAAATTAATTTACTCATTTGATGATGTACATTCAATGTGTTGGTTTTGTGTTCTTTGATTTCGTAATTTTACTTTTCTAAATCATTATTTCCACATAGTGATTTTGGTAAGTTTTATTTAGTTTGTATACCAATATTTTCTTAAGCACATGTTTTTCGTATAGCTTTTCATCTACTGTATACAATTCTTATAAACTATATTCTTCACTTTAATTTAATATTACAAAGCCTTATGATCCTTTCTCCTTCCCTCCCTCTTTCTATCTCTCTCATATGAGCTGATTCATAAAACTGGTATCCGGCACTTGAGCTCTCCATTGCCTACTTGCATATTCTGAGCATACTCTCTTATTCTCATTCTCTCTCTCTCTCTCTCTCTCTCTCTCTCTCTCTCTCTCTCTCTCTCTCTCACTATTTATAAAGTTGAGGAAAATTATATATACACAAAATACTTTAATATACCTTGTTATATTTAACAAGCTAATGATTTGTCAGGAGGCTAAGAATCCTCCCCTTGTATATTTCACCTACTACACGAGAAAGAGGCGAGGGAACGCGAAAGTGGTCCCGGACCCTAAGAATTGGAACTTTAAGTGTTGTTTCAGTTCGGGCTCTGTCTCGAGTCGGCCACCCCCAGCTATGGGGTATGTGCCTGAATATATACATACATACATACAAGTTAATGTTATCAGGTACCTGAAAGTTTAACCCTTTTCACATATACAAAGGCTACATTTGTCTTTGCAAAAATAGTTATTGAAATTAAAACAAAACAAGTTAATCGTCAGTTTAACACCTTACGAGCGGCCTAGGCGGTATATAATATGTAGCCACCAGCGGGGTGTTTTTACCCAAAATAGGGCTGTTTACGTGATCATTTTCATGCCTAAATAAGACCCAGAGCGTAAAACAAGTATCTATCCCTGAAAGGGCATAAACAGAGCTTTCCAATGACACCATAACGATCCTTTTATGATGGCTAGTTTTCTTGCAACAACCGCGCAACGCGAGTGCAAAAAGCATGTAATTCGGCACTTTCCCCATACAATTCCGTATGTAGCGAGTGAGAGAGGGAGGGAGGAGGTGGGATTCGTGTCAGTAGGTTCGCCGCGGTGGTCTGGAGCAGTCATACGCTCGCTACTCTCCTGCCACCACTTGTCTCGCTCTCTCAGCAACATTACGTGCTGAAATTGCCACACGACCTATGTCGAGCGCGCCAGATAGTCCAGATTTATTATACTCGACTTATGTTGCGCGCCGCTAGTTATGGGTTAATCTGGTGAGTGTTGAGATCCTTTATGATGATTGCTGTGGTTATGGAATTCATTAGTTGTGCTGTTTAGGAGGATCGCAAGGGTATACTGCTACTACTGTACAGTATACTATATTGATGACTGCTGCTATGGAAGCTTCAATCCCATCACAACTCCCAACTACTGAACCTTAGCCTAGTGAAGTCCGGTGTAGACGCCAACATTCTGTGGTGTTACATGCTTACCAGACCCATCGTTGTCTTTCCTTGGTAAAAACCAGTGACAAATTATCTAGCCAGTCTGTGTACTTTGGCAATAAGAACCTGTGTATCAGGGTCGTACATCCATGTAAATCAAGCGTTATTTAGGTGAGAGTGCATTTGTGTTTTATATAGCATTTGTTTTTCTGTCGATCTATTACCAGACGCTTTAACCCTGACTTCATATGACGTCAAGAAAACCAGGTGACGCAATTATGAAATCTAGCTTTTTTGCGCCAACAAATCAAATATTTTGTGGGCCCAATTGGCCGACTAAGTAAAGAGGGTTCCTCCTCCACCCTCGCACGCAACTAACCCTACCTAACCCTTCCACATACCCTCGCACTACCCACCTCCATCCCCCCTTCCTTCCTGCTCCTTCGGAACTCACTATCTCAATCTATCTTTCGTTCAGCCTATGACTTGAACTGCTTTACATTTTGTATGGTCATACACTTAAACCACAACATACCTTATGTCTTAAGTTTGGCTTCCTGTAACTCTTTCAGCTTTAGAGGAAACTGATATTACAGACAGTTCTGCCTTTTCTCTCTTTCATACATATAGAAAAACAATATTGTTACCAATCCTCAGTATGCAGCGCATTACCGCGACTAACGAATGTGCTAGTGCCTCCTTTGTCCCCGCAACACCTGCCGCATCGACGTCATGCCCTTCGTTGTCACTACCCACGACCTTGCCCAATACCTCGACTCCAGGTAGGCCCACTTTACACTATTCAGACAACTTGATCACTAGAGGTATAGGGAAAGCCCTAATATTCTTCGCAGAGCATGGGATCCCGATGGCGAACAGAGTGATAGAGATGATAGTTTCAACAGTGGCTTTCGTGGTGGGAATGATGATTATGATTATGGTGATAATGTTGGTAGTGATGAAGGCAAATATGATAAAAATTACGATAATGACGATAATGTTAGTGTCGGAAGTGGTGCGACTTGTGTTATGATATCCCCTGTGCTCCCCTTTCACCATAAATCTACATTGGTGAATAGCAGCGATAATAAACTCTCACCTTTGCTGGCCACAGTGCCCCAAAATTATATTACAACCCATGATGCCCCTGGAAGACCTCCCCCCCCCCCCCCCCCCCCCAAGTTAACTTACCCTTTCCTATTTGCCTACCAAAATTCTCCCACCCACCCCCGGGCCCTCTTCTCACCCAACCATGCACTCGCTCAGGTTTTTCCAAGACCTTCCATGCAACCTCGCCACCCACGTAGTGCCGCTTCTTCACAACCCACAACTCATGCCCGGAAATGAGTAGGAGGAGATCGACGATGATGGGTTGAACCCACCACAGCAAAGGCAGAGGTACGACATTTTGTCGCCTAGCAGCCCCGACAGCCCCATATACAACCCACCAGCCAGCCAGCCCACTGTTAGCTCAGATGCTGCTGCTATGCGTACCCCTGCTCATCAGTGAGGCCATGCAGCCACACCACTTGCTGCTGCTGCTGCACTAGTTTCCGCTGCTGGACAACTCTGTGCAACTCTCCAACCAAGAGTGAAATTCTACTCTCAGTCTTTCTTCTATTCAACAGCTGAGCTCTGGAACTCTCTCCCAGAATCAGTCTTTCCCTCCTCATATGACTTAAATTGCTTCAAACTCCGTGTGTCCAGGCATTTTGGCTCGAACGTCCCTTGATTTTGGCCCTGTCATTCTTTCATTTTGGGGGAGGCACTCGCTATAGGCAGTTCTGCCTTTTGTCTCCCTCCCTCGCATAGAAAAAAAAAAAAAAAAAAAAAAATTTGCGGACCCACCTGTTGCTGGCCGTGGACGATTTTGTCACACTTACATTTTGCCTTGAACATGGGCCCTCATCTACCTGAACATCTCTGGAAGATACGTGTTATCTTCGATATGTTCAAGGACCTGTTCAAGAAGTTATTTTTGGCCTTTTTAGAAAGTGTTGGTCTATAGGTCACTGCTTCAAGTAAATATGTCCAACAGACAGTGCTTTTCCTCGAAATGGCATTGCTTTGGCATCAAATACTTTGTTGAAATAACTTTAAAAAGTTGACAGAATTAATATAAACACCATATGAGGAGGAACACTTTATTCCTGAAGAATATTCCTTTCTGCAAAACGTTGTCATTAAAGTGCTCCTCCTCCTATGGTGTTTATATTCATCAAATACTTTGTCGTCTGCATTTGTGAAACTGGGTCTGTAATAAATTTTGATTTATGAGTGTACACGAGTACTGCCATACACATTTTTGTCGATGATGAACATGGCTCTGTGGTAAAGGTTTTAATGGATACTTACTTCAGCCAGGAACATATCCTGTACACAGATCAATTTTACACATCCCCAGCTCTCTCTAAGTTTCTCCTTGACCACCAAACTGGCTCCTGTGGCAACGTGAGGCAAAACAATAGGCATTGACCAAAGTTTCCACAGACACAGAAAGGGACCTATCTCCAGAGGCAGTCTGGAATAATGTTGGCAATGCTCTGGCACAACAAGCGGTCTTTGAACATGTTAAGCACCGTGCATGAAGGCAGCTTGGTGGATTCAGGCAAAGTTGACGCCAATATCAAGGTAAAAGTCTGCAAACCAGACGGAGTACTGGATCGCAATATAAACATGCATGGTGATCATAAATTCGATATGCAAATCAGAGCTATCAAGTGTAATCGCAAGAGCACCAGGTGGTACCAGAAAGCATGCTTGTGTTGTGTGGATGTTGCCTGATTGAATTCATACAATTTGATCATATCAACGACTGGAGATAAAGCTGGTTTGTGAGTATTTTACAAGCATATTATCAGTATGCGCAGACGTACGGTGGTGGTGACACCTATTGCTCGGCGATATCACATTACGGCGCCCTTGCCTGATAGATTGCAAGCAAGGGATTGGGTGAATTGTCATGCAGTAGTACCTCTCCCACATACTGCTGATCCACACAATGGTGCTCCCAAACCAGAAATTATGTGTCGGCATATTGAAAGGAGTGCAACTTGGCCTCAAGAATTCCATGCTCCAGCAATATCACTCAGTGCAAAGGTACTGAGGGTGTTGTAGAGTCAATGAGTAACAAAAGGGGCTTGTCATTGTCCTTCCCCTTTGTATAGTGTAAATAAGGGTTGAAAATTATCTAATATATATTTACAACTTCAGACAGAACGGTACACATAATATAAGAATGTAATAATTATATAATATAACTCTACTCCTCTCACTGATTGAGTAATGAAAACAAATTGCTTTCAAATACTATGATTACATGTATTTTTCTCAATCTGTGATCATTGTATTTGTAAACAAGTGTGTGTATATAACTGTTCAATAACTACTATACATGTGGCATGCAAACACAGCTGGCCTACAGTATGTCATATGTTTGACAAGTAAGTGAAAATCGATTATCAATGCACAACAGGGGTGGTGATTGTATTTCACACATCACCATCAAATATATATTACAACACCACCATTATAATGTGCAATACCAACAAAACACCAAAAGATGAAAACAAACAAAAAAAGATATAAACAGGGTGTTCAACAAAAGAGTAACGACTTTAAAGGTATGTTATTTCGTTTTTATATAACTTACATCATTCATATTTTCAGCATTTGGTAATAACATGTTGGTATCTAAGATCAGTTAAGTACAAGTCATTAGCTGTAATGGTTTTGACAGTAGAGCATACAATATAAATCTTTCAATTCTGGTATGATAGCAAATATCACGTCGGTTCATCGTCGGATATCAAAGAAATGCTGCCAAACATTTTCTGAAAGTATTTTGAGAGAAAGGGTAGGCGGCTTTAAGGTGATTGCACCAATTACACCCAATTGGGCCCCTCTCCTAAAGGGACCCATCACTGTGCATGACCCCCTATGCAGACGATGCTGGGGTAACCAACTATACCAGCCAGAGAACGTATTCCTGTGGTTAAAAAACTCAAAAATGTTTAAAAATCGCAATAAAAGAAATCTAAAACATTCTCTCTGATCATTAGTGCTACTATAACTACCCCAAACTAGTTCTACAGTGTTTGACAGTGAACTTTGGGGAGCCCACCAAGCATATTCTTAATTGGGCCCAAAATGTTTGCAGGAGTCGCCAAGATGTTCAGATCCCGTGATTCTCGTAGGTGGGAAAGGCGTTTAATACTAACCTTGAGCGAGGATACTGTTCACAGCACTCACAAGGGCAACTGCCGACGTCCAGCAGTTGTAACTAAGAACATAATTTTTTTTGAACAACAGAACCGACAAAGAACTGTGATGTATGATTAACTCTCATACCAGAATTATAAAATTTTGATTTTACGCTTTATTGTCAAAACCATTACAGCTAACGACTTGTACTTCACTGATCTTAAATACCAACATGTTATTACCAAATACTGAATATATGAATGGTGTAGGTTATACCAAAAAAAAATAAAAATGCATTCAAAATCTTTACTTTTTTTGTTAACACCCTGCTAACATCAATAGAAAGCATTGCTTAGGTCGGGTAAAGTGGTGTGGGGGGAAGATGTGAGACTGGAATAGCTGGTGTCACGTGTCGTGCGTCTCACACATCATCTCAAATTTCATGCACCTCTTCAAAGGTGTGTGAGGTGGAGAAACGGCTTCTTCACACGTCCACTATATGGCAATAAGACTAGCTAAGAGGCTGCGTTTTCGCCATTCTCAAGCTGGTGTAATGAACGTCAACATAATTGTATATTTTGTATTATTCGTTGAGTAAATTATGCCTTGTTGAAATACACTTGTTTTTACCTGTACACCTGTCGAAAGCAACAAGCGGGAACATTTGAAACCTGAGTTTTGAGAGTCAATCACTAAAGGTTCTAGATTTTTGGACATACAGGTATTTGGTGAGGATGAGGGAGGTGTATTAGTTATCAGTGTAGAGTATATGGTTCTTGGTGAAGTAGCGGTCCATCACATACTTCACCATTGCCCCACCATACCCTATGTCAATGTCTGGAACCACTTCACCGTCCTTGTCACTGTACACCACAAAATCTAGCATGTAGCCGGTCTTAGATTCAAAGAGCACTACAAGTTTGATGCCAGATCAATGTCTCTTTGATGGTATAAATATATTGCTTCGATAAAAAATCAGCACATAATATTATTAGACGCAACATTAAAACAGTAAGATATTTTGCAATCAACAGCAACATAGTTTGAATAACAACAAAGCAGCTGGAGTGAATGGGGAAAACATTGATAACATACTGTACATTATATCACAGTGTATGGTTATGATCGGATAAGAATTTTGATCTATAACAAGGTATGCTGTCTTACACTAGCAAGACAGTAACGGGGCGCAGGGAAGAAGGAGGAGGACGTTTAAAAAATATGTACAGAGATACTGGTAAGTAAGTGAGAAAGATAGACATATGGAAAAATGATGGGGGGATGAGATAAGCCAAAAACAAAGGCAGACTAAAATGGAACTGAAGGGAGTACCATGAAAATAAAAGTTGTAAAAGCGAGGGGGATTTTATATATTTTGATATATTTATTCATTTATTGTGTGTTTTCACTTGCGTGGCCTGGCCATTTACCAATATCACCTTGACAGTAAACTCATCCATAAGAACTACATTTTCAAAATAATATATCCAACAATGGGCGTGTATTTACAGCTTTGGAAGAACTTATTTGACTCGACATGAAGGTGAAACAATTATTATTTTGCTTTGTAATAAATATAATTATATCACATTTCCAGTATCTAGAGGAATCCAAATCCTGCAAATAAATATGACAGACTAGCATAAAATTTCAACAAACTTAGACACTATCCGCATGAAATACATGAAGACGTTAGAGGAACACTCGATAACAATAAAGGCAACGATAATACTAGATGCACAATTTGAAATATTGTTATAAATCAACAAACATCCGACTAGATACGTATCCAATACAAGCTAGCATTACTATACGCACAGGTTAATATGCACACTCATGATCCACTTCAGAAACCAAACACAACACAACAGAACAAATCCAGATATACTGCGAATACAGAATAAATCTTATCGAAGATACAAATTATATATTATATTAACTTGTGTATGCCTCTGAGATATGACTAAACAGGCTATTCTTTGTTGCGAAGAATAATGCAGTTATGAATTATAATTGTACATTATACTTACAAAACAATAAACTCTGCTTCTTTTGTACTTAATGGCTACAATTAGACAATATTTTACGCTGAAGTATTTGACTTGTAAATAGATAAATCATTAACATACAATATAATTGCAAATTGTTTGGAAAGTGGAGGTTGTGGTAATGAGGCAACAGGAGATAAACAAAAACGCATGTAAGGAAAACGGGAATGTTAGGAATAACAAAATAGTTATAACATAAAATGATACAAGAGCGAAAATAAATATTTAATAACGATGTGTGCATCTGTGCATTTGTGTACGAGCGATGTAATATATATGCTAAGACTCAAGGCTAAATACACAGAAATATGCAAACATGTAAGTATAAGGTCAATTTATGAAGACAAAAAAACACTGCACTAAAATGAAGCTGACATTTATATAATACAATGCAGGCAAAGATCCAGGTGAAAACACACAGAGATACATGGGGGAAACCTAATGTGGGCACATGAGAAGATGATAAACTTTAATAACAATAACAAAATAAATACATAATATATAAAAACAAATATCCAAACAGTTATTTCCGTCTTTTGAACTCCTTCAATATATGTTGCAGCGAGTGTAAATATCTTTGGAGGTCGAGGGGTATGAAAACTGCAAAACCATATCAAGAAAAAAGAAAAATGCTGAAATGCGTGTATAGGATTATAATAGAACTACACATAATCATTAAACGCACAATCATTAATCGCACTCGCTTCACAAGAGCGGTGTGCAAATTTAAATGCTGTGTGGGTAGTATTGTGGGGATCTTCTACGTGGGATATGGAAACTATCAACGTAACACAAAGGTTATTGAAATATATTAGGATACCAAATCTAGTAATATCAACTAGATTTCGTCTATTTTGTCTCTTAAGCTGTGATATTTAGTGAACAGTAAATTACACAAAATAAAGGGTAATAATGAACTACAGTATGTACACACACTCTCTGTATCACTTTACGAAATTAGCAGTATGAAACTACTTACACAAGCAAATACTTTGTATGACAATTTAGTCTTTAACCAACAGAACCCCAGCGACGCACGTTATGCGTGGCCTATGTATTTAACGCTAATGGTGGGTTCACACATTCACGTATATTGCTCCCGTCCGGCGTATCGCCAATTTATGTAAAGACGCGAGTAGTTTCTGCCGTTGAACGACCGTTCTTCCACGTCTATTGCACTTACCGACAGACGTAGCGTAACGGGGCCAGTGTTACGTCAGACGTAATGGAGTCGTATTGAACTACGTACGTGTTTGCGACGTGCGTAAGCATAGCCCCGTTCGACCTCATGGGCTGCACGATTTGCGGGAACACAGGCCACGCCCATGCCACGCCCCCTCAAGACCAGCGTAGATGAGGCCGCATGTCTTGGGATTTGTTAGGTCGTACCTGGACCGGTTCTGGCCAATCGTAGGCACACCCCGTCTGACCAAACACAGACAAAGACAGTCTTTGTCAACCACGTAGGTCTGGGTTGGAATCTGGGAACTACAAAAGGGCAGGAATGGCCACACCATTCCCATTCCCAGTCCTTCATCGGCACCATGAACAACATCGAGGAATTCATCCTGGAGGAGTAACATCGAGGAATTCATCCTGGAGGAGTAACCCGCTGAGTGCCAGCCAATTTTGACGGTGTGCTTCTGCCAGTGCCATATTTTTTTTTTTTTTTTTGGCTAAATCTATTAAGTTGGGAGAGAAATGGTAAAAAAAACACTCCCCTCGCCAGAAATCAGGTCCCCGATGGTCCCGAAAGTAGCTGAAAAGACACTATAGACTACAGAGACTTTTATGGTATCGGAATGTATGGGTGGGAGGGTGGTTTTGGGGTTGGTTGGGGGAAGGTAGAAGGGTAATTGACTTGTGTTACACATATGAAGCCGATTGGTGAGGTAGTTTCGCCACCACGGATTTTTCTTTTTTTCCTTTCCTTCGTACGGATACGCTAGAAGTGGGTGGTGGGAGGAGGTTGGGGGTGTGGTGGGGGGAAGGCAGCAGGGTAAGAGACTTGTCACACAAATATGGAACCGATTGGTGCAGTCGTTTCGCCGCCACAGATTTTCCTTTTTTTTCCTTTTCTTCGTACGGATACGCTAGAAGTGGGTGGTGGGAGGAGGTTGGGGGTGTGGTGGGGGGAAGGCAGAAGGGTAAGAGACTTGTCACACAAATATGGAACCGATTGGTGCAGTCGTTTCGCCGCCACAGATTTTCCTTTTTTTTTCCTTCTAACGGGACCGACAGTCAGCGAGTGGGTGGGAGGAGGGATTTGGGATTTTTGTGGTGGGTAGCCTAAAGGGTAAGGTACATGTGGTAAAAATATGAAAGCCATAGGTGCAGTCGTTTCGCTGCTACGATTTGTTTTCGGCAGGGTGCAGAGGGTGGCAGGGTTGGCTTGTTGGTTGCTGCTCCGGTGTGGTGAGGTGTGACTGGAGGGTCCCTCGCTGGTCCCGTTGTCCCCTCGTACAACGATGCCGCGTCTTCCCGCCAACCAGCAGTGCGGCGGTTCTGCCAGATGCGGCCTAACTAACGTATACTTCCACGTTCGACTGGAACTTTCTACGATTTGACGAGAGCAGCTCTCGTCTCACGTGGTCGCTGCTACGTCCGACGAGGATGCTCTGGTCAGACGACCGTGGTGGCCTGGTCGGTCGTAAGTTTCCCCGTCTTTTGACATACGTGAGGGCGAGCCACGTTCCTGATTCGACTCGAATCAGCAACCGCGCGGCCTTGGCCGCACCCACAACATTCCCGACCCACGTGGGCTACTCGTTTCTACTCGCGCCATGCGAGAGTACCCCCCCGACTGGCCGTAATTTCATTAAAGTTTTGCGTATTATGCCATTACGTTTTACGTAATCGGTTGCCAACTACCAATATACCTTCGTTTACAACAGACGGGAGCTGACGGGAGCAATATACGTGAATGTGTGAACCCACCATAAACCCCAGCGCTGCAGCACCTGCGTCGGCACTTTCGACCTTATTTACTCCTGTCCTATGGCAGCTAGAGGGTTCAGATTTGTATGGGATGTACCTTAGGATGTTGCTGAATACATTTTCCCAAGATATAATGTGCGAAATAATCCATGAAATTATCAAATTTAATACACGATTTAGAAAAAACAAAAAACTATATATAATACCTCACCAATTTTGCCAATTTTAAACCAAACTTTGAAAGAAAATTGCATGGATTACAGTTTTGTTTACAATATCAACAATAATTAATTTTGTTTCGTTGTGTTGTACTATACTAATTTTGTATTTTATGTTAATATTGTAAGCTGCGGTCAAACCAAATGTCTGTCTATATACTGGTCAAAACAAAACATAAATAAATATGGTTAAAAACACGTGCAGATATGGTCCCAGGTTTATTCATGTGTTTTTAACCATAAAAGTTGCAGCCTACGCTGTTTCTTTCATATAAATAAATATATACATATATATATATATATATATATATATATATATATATATATACAGTATATGCAGGGTGTCCATTTTCGTTTGAGGCCATTAATGTCCATGGTCTTTTTTGTGTATAACTGGTTTGTTCTGTGGCATTTGGTTGGTATTGACCGAGTACCGATTGTGTCCGCAGCCAATTTGGTCCATGGCATATGGTCCATATGAGCTGTCGTATACAGGGTGTCCCGCGTGTTTTGTCAAATACTTCCAGTACTGAAAGATTATGTAATTCTAAGTAGATAATGTTCTATAACCATATATTTCTTTCGGCGTCAGTGCTTGGTATTCGGTCATTTAAATTTAACGGTTAGTGAGTGAAGTGTGGAGGGGAAGATGATGGAGGACGATCAGTGGGCTGGTGCCACTCGGAGGAGTTTCACTTGTTAGTTTCTTATGAGGCCATACCTTTGAAAACTTGAATAATTATAAACTGCTATTGTATGGGTGTGTCAAATAGGATATGAACCTTGTACAGTAGTATTGTAATTAACAGTTACAACCGTGTTAAAGACACCACATGAGGAAAATTAGCGCCGAAAATTACCTGATAAAAGGGCGAATAAGATGAAAAATAGCTGATAATTGAGGAGGGGAGTAAAGGAGGGAAAAGGGGGGACACATATGTAGGAGTGGTAGCAAGTAATGGAGGGGAATTATCTCACCTAATCACATATTGCTTTGTTTTGAGTACCAGTGAGGTGTTTTGAAAAACTTTTTTTAAGCCTTGGCTCTTATGAGGACCTTCACCTTTGCCCACCAAACCTCTTATGACGACCCTAGCCTTTCCCGGGTTAATTCAGATAAATATGAGTTCACTAGGACTCAAGACAACTATGCTGAATAGTATATACTGTAGACTACGGCAAATAGCTAAGATTTAAAATAACGACTCGGTTGTGTTGCCAAATAACACACACACAAAGAAGTAATGTTTATATTATGCATATTTATTTCACAATTTAATTATATATTATTTAGTGGCTAATTCTTGGTAAGAATTAGCTTTCGCCTGTACATCTTTCTTTCCCTTTCTTTTGTCACACAAGAAACCTACTTTATTATAATTTTGAATAGTTCATAATTATCTGTTCTTACTATTTTTTTAGTTCATTTTACACAAATGTTTATCATTGAACTGTTATGCGGTAAATTTTATTTATCTCTTACTTTTAAAAACTCTATGAAGTATAAATGATTATCAAATGCATATATACGTTAATACCAATGTAATTTATCTCTCCGATAACCTCGTGTTCCTGCTGTGTTCCTATCACCATCACCACCAAGCTATATATGTCTATATTGGAGTCTATTTTGGCAGTCGGAACATATGAGCCACCACTTCAGACTAAAAGTCTTTCCTTTATGTTCTATGTGTATGAAGGAGGCAAAAACCAGGTTGCCTATAACGAGTGTCTCCCCCCAAAAATATAAGAGTGACAAAGAGCCAAATTCAAGGGACGTTGTGGTCAAAATGCCTGGACATACGAAGTTTAAAACAGTTTAAGTCTTAGGATGAAGGAAACATTGGTTGAGGGAGAGAGTTCCAGAGTTCGTTAATTGATAGAAGAAAGACTGAGAAAATTTGCCAATTCTTGGATTGGAGATTTGGGCAGAATAGGAGTGGGACTGTGTTAAAAGGCGGTTGCCTTGCACTCGCCACAAGGGAGGGGGTATGCACTGTGAGAGCTCTGAAGAACACATATTGTTGTAATATCGATAGAAGAGTGAAAGAGATGCAACATTACGGCTTGTAGTAAGAGATTGTAGAGGAAGTAAGTTGATGAGACAAAATTATTTTGAGTATTCTTTCGAGGAGTGCGGTATGGGTGGAACCTCCCCACACATGCGAACAATACTCGAAACATGGGCTCATTGTGCAGAGCTAGAAGCTGTGTTGGGGTGAAGAACCAAAAGAGAAAGTTTAGCACACCTAGCTTCTGAGAAGCTGCTTTAGCAAGAACGGTAATATGATCTTTTCAAGGAAGGTTGGATGAAAAAGATACACCTAGATTATTTAGAAAAGATAAAGTGTTGATTTGCATATTGTTGAAGAGTAATTGATAGTCTTGTGGAGGATTGCGAGTTTGCGACGGGTTGATAGAGGGTGAAATTGGGTCTTGGAAGTATTGAAAGTAACAAGATTTACTCCAATCAGAAATAATTGATAGAGCTATTGCCGTGTCATGTGGCTTTTGGAGTGATTGTATGCTGGGTTGTTGTGAACAATTTGTTGAATAGTGTAAGGTAGAGTCATCAGCAAATGAATGGATGGGATTAGAGGTACAGTTGAAAAAATCATTAATGAATATTAGAAAGATAACTGGAGACAGGGCTGAACCCTGAGAAACACCGGAGTTGATAGGTTGAGGAAGTGAGCGATGGCCGTCCACAACTGCAGCTATAGTCCGGCAGCCAAAAGTAAATTTTTCTTATAACCTTATTTTGGGGTCTTAAGTTTTTTTTTTCAGTGGATTTTGTTTGCCAACATATCCGGTTTGAAAAATATATATGTTGGCTCGCTGTCAGCCTTGGGCAATTTGAGATAATTAGCATAAAACAAAATGGCCACCAAGGAAATATCAAAATACATAATATACCATAATTCCCTTACAAATTGACATAACCGGTCAACCAATACATGGATTCCAGGGTATTTTGACCCAGAAAATTCATTTCTGGTATTTTCATATCCAAAATGACCACAATTTTCAAAATGGCTGCCTTTTTATTTTTTTATTTTTTTGTGAATTCTTATACTTATACTAGTATATAAGAATATTACTTGTTCAACATGAAAGTAACAAAGATTGACAGTTTTTTTAGTCAGATAGTTTTTGAGTCCTCAATTTCTTATTATATGGCATAAATGCATAATTCTTGAGGTAATTAGTAATCATCCTCATCAACTGCTGTTCGTGTTTGATCATTGCAACATTCAATGGAGGATTGACAAGCATAAAACATTGTGCATGGTAGCCTCGACTTGTTACATACGCATCTTGAGGACTTACATGGCTGTTTACTTGAACATGTGCATCTTATCAACTTTAGTATATGATTCGGTGCTAGCTGAACATTGGTAGGGACTGTTGTAGGCAGCAGTGACTTTGTTCTGCTTTCTTTGATCCATCCATAACTTGTGGGTTCCAAATCTGGTGGATCTAGTTGCAGGGCATTCTTCAATATGCATGTTTGCAATGAGCCCGCTTGACATTCTCAATGAAGGCCTCTGTAGTAGGTGGAAGAGAACATAACTTGGGAGTAACTGTTGCTCCCGACTTCCCCGTTCTTGAAGTCCACACACTTACTCTGGCCTCAGACATAGAATTGGTCTTTGATTGTCCATAACAGGAAGCTATGAATTGTGTTGCCTGTTCCAACACCTCAGGCCAGTTAGCCTCAGCATTACCTATCATATCCAGATTCAGACCTGTTTTCAGTACTTTCAACATCTTTCCTTTTCCTATACCAAAACATGCTGCCACTGTATCACATTCAGTATGAGCATGCCCTGCCAATATTGCTGGAATTATGTTCTGATGTTTCTTTACAGTGGCCTGGATATCAACAACAGTTCTCTCTTTTACAGGTGATTCCATAAATATTGGTGTTTGTATGCCTTGTTCCAGGTAATGATAAAGAAGAAGTGCATAAACATCTGTATCATCCGCAAGAACAGTGACAGGTTGCTGCTGAGCTACAGCAACTGCTATAGCCTGCTGCACACTGATGTTATCAGCTTCTTCATGAGTGGTTGCCATGTCAGCTCTTTCTACAATTGTACCACTGCAACTTACTTCTACAGGTGTTTTGTCCTGACCTGTTATCATAAGTTTGTGCTTTGTTGTATCATTTCCTGGAACAAGGCATACAAACAAAAAATACCATAAATGAATTTTCTGGGTCAATATACCCTGGAATCCATGTATTGGTTGACCGGTTATGTCAATTTGTAAGGGAATTATGGTATATTATGTATTTTGATATTTCCTTGGTGGCCATTTTGTTTTATGCTAATTATCTCAAATTGCCCAAGGCTGACAGCGAGCCAACATATATATTTTTCAAACCGGATATGTTGGCAAACAAAATCTACTGAAAAAAAAAAACTTAAGACCCTAAAACAAGGTTGAGCCTGGTGGCTGCCGGACTACTATGGAAAGGTCATACAGAAAATTAGAAACCAAGGCACAGATAAAGGAATGGAAACCAAAGGGTAGTTTGGAAATTAGATATTTGAGCCAGACTTTATCAAAAGTCTAGCGCAATAGAAAAAGTTTTACCGAAGTTGCGAAGAGAAGATGACCAGGAGTTAGTAAGACCACCAGTAGAGCGGCCCTTAACACCTTACGAGCGGGCTAGGCGGTATATTTGACCGTGCCGCACAGCGGGGTTTTTTACCATAAATGGGGTTGTTTCCGTGCTCTTTTTCATGCATAAACAAGACCCAGAGTGTAATACAAGTATGTATCCCTGAAAGGGCGTAAATTGAGCTTTCCAATGACACCCGAACCATCCTTCTACGATCACTGGTTGTCTTGCAACGATCGTGCAACCGAAGGGCAAAATCGCTAAAATACGGTAATTTCTTTATAGAATTACGTATGTAGCGAGGGAGTGAGGGTGGATGTAAGTGGAGTAAATATCAGTAGGTCCACGGCGGCCGTGGCGAGCGGTCATGAGGTAACCCATGCTCCTCCAGTCACTCGTCTCTCTCTCGGAGCCAATATTGCGCCAAAATTGCACTCAGACTTAAGTCGGGACCCGATAGACAAGGGTTAAAACGCAATGACTGCGGCACTTGTCATATGACAATTGATTGGTCACCACTGTGCTGTACGGGGGTTTTGGACTAAAAATATCCTTCATTCCCTGCACATTTTCATGTATAAACAGGAGCTAGAACGTATTCCAGTGATAAACCTTTCCAATGACATCTGAATCATATCTGAACGACCACTGGTTGCCGTGCAACCATATTGCACAGGTGACGCTAAATCGGTAAAAAATAGTGAGTTTGAGCGTTTTTTGCTATCCCCGAGTCTGTAAGAGAGTTGGAGATATCTCCCACTGCCACTTGTACTGCTTATACTCGCTCGTCTGCCTCCCAGGCCTTGTTCAAAGGCAGAAATTCTGCAATTGTCATATGACAAGTGCCTCAGTGATGACCGTATTTTTTATATAACAGCCCGCAGTCATTGAGTTAAAGAAACCATACTGACAATCTGAATGTAAATTATGGGAAGATAAATGCTTTAGAAATTTCAATTCGGAATAGTTTTAAAAACTTTAGAGATACAGGAAGTGAGAGTAATTGGAAAGTAGAGCGCGGTTACCCTTCTTTGGGACAGGTTGAATGAGAGCAGACTTTCAGCAAGAAGGAAATATGTTAGAGGAAAGACAGAGGCAAAAGAGTTTGCCTAGGCAGGAAGTCAGCATGAAATAACAGTTTCAGAGTACGACAGGACGAACACCATCTGGTCCGTACGTCTTCTTAGTATTAAGACGAAAGAGGGTAGAAAGCACATTACATCCTTAGAAGAGATTATGATACTATGCATTAGCAAGTGTACAAAGGAGTACAAAGGAGTACAAAGGAAACCAAGCAACAACAGATCTAGTGACCCTTCTAGGCTGCTTGTCCTCCAAAACACTGAGGATCAAGTGTCCAAACAATGGTTTAGAGTGGGTAAGGGAACATTGGAAAGGGAATTACTGCCCTGGAACTAATGTCCGTGGCAGGATTAGGAAGTTAGTAGGGGACAGATGGGTTAGTAACTGAGGGGGGATAAAATAAAGTTATTCATCTACAAACGCAGTCAGTCGCAGGTTTGATGCGAGATATTTGTCTAAGCGGAGTTTAAATCAATCAACGGTGATGCAGTCTATAACGTCTCGGGGAAGCCCATTCCACAAGTTGACAACTCGATTGAAGAAGAAATTCTTAGATTCGTGTGAGTTAAAAGATTTACCAATAATTTTGCAACCGTTTCCCCGCGTGGAATTAGATTGGTCGATAGTGAAGTACTTACTACAGTTCATATTGTCGATGCCTTTGATGATTTTGAACACTTGAATTAAGTCACCTCTTAATCTGCGCTGGGTTAAAGGAAATATATTTAATTCTCTAAGACGCTCTTCATATGGTTTGTTCTTTAGGCTAGGTATCATTTTGGTAACTCTACTTTGAACTCGTTCTAGCTTGTTTATATCTTTTTGGTAATAAGGACACCAGGATTGAACGCAGTATTCCAGAAGAGGGCGGACTAAGGAATTGTAAAGGGTTAGGATAACTTCTTTGGATTTATGCTCAAATGACCTGCCTATAAAGCCAATTATTTTGTTTGCCTTCTTAACAACTTCTGAACATTGTTGACTCGGTTTTAGGTTACTCGATATTTTTACTCCCAGATCGGTTTCTCTGTTTACACTCTTAAGCTGAGTGCCATTCATCGAATAGTTTGCTTTCTCATTTAGGTATCCGATATGTAGTACTTTACATTTATCCGCATTGAAACTCATTTGCCAAATTTGGACCCAACATGACAATTTATCTAGATTTTGTTGCATATCGTCAACTTGTTCTTTTGAGAGTACGCTATTTGCAATTTTTGTATCGTCAGCAAATTTTGAGATTGTACAGGTGAGACCCTCATCTATGTCGTTGATGTAAATTAGAAAAAGAATTGGTTCCAGTACGGATCCCTGGGGTACCCCGCTACTTACATTGGTCCATTTAGATGACTTACCGTTTATCACTACTCTTTGCTTTCTGTCGCTGAGCCAATTTTCTATCCATTTCAACACACCGTCTTGTATTCCATGCGCTTTTAGTTTTAGCAGTAAACGTTTGTGGAGAACTTTGTCAAAGGCCTTTTAAAAATCAAGGTATATAATATCTACAGCTTTACTCTCATCGTAGAGGTTGAGGATATCGTGGAAGAAGTCTAAGAGGTTTGTTAAAGAGGAACGTTTTTTACGAAAGCCGTGTTGAGTATCTTTAAGTATGTTATTTTCCTCTAAGTGATTTACGAGTTTGTCTCTTATGACCGTTTCTAGCATTTTACATACAACTGAGGTTAAGCTAATTGGACGATAGTTACTGGGTAGGGATTTGCTGCCTTTTTTGAATATCGGTATTACGTTGGCTAGCTTCCACTGATCAGGCATAGTTCCAGACTGCAAGGATTGATTGAATAGTAATGTCAGTGGTTTGGAGAGCTCATCCTTAGCTTCCTTTAGAACTCTAGGCGAGATTGTATCAGGTCCAGGCGTTTCATTTACCTTGAGTTTATCTAAACAATTCAATACTTCTCTCTCTGTAACGGTGATATTACTTAGAACATCTGAATTATCAATCTGAATCGGCGATGGTGTAAGGATATCACTGAGGTCTTCTGTTGTAAAAACTGATGCAAAGAAGGTATTGAGGGCATTACTCATTTGTACTTCGTCTTTGGTGTATTCTCCATTTTCATCGACTAACGGTCCAACAGTTGAAGTAACTACTTTTTTTTTGTGATATAACTATAGAATTCTTTCGGGTTTGTTTTACTTTGATTCGAAATATGAAACTCTAAGGTCTTTTTACTTTGCTTAATTAACTTTTTGGCTCTGCGTCGTAGCTCTTCAAATTATACCCGTTCTTCGTCATTTTGTGAGGATTTTAATCTATCATTAGCAAATTTTTTAGCAAACAGGCAGTTTGAAATATCTTTATTCCACCATTTGGGCTTATTATTATGGCCTGGACGCCGTATTTTCGATGGTATGCAGTCTTGCACTGCTTTTAGGTAAGTGGTTTCGAATAACTTTCAAGATGTATTTATGCCGATATTGTTAATTAAATAGCTCCAGTCAGTTTCTTTAAACATAGCTCTAAGTTTATGGAAGTTTGCTTTCTTGAAATTAGGGACTTTTTCGATGCTACTATTTGGTTCGTTACTAGTAAACTTTAAAGTGAAAGTTATCGTACGATGGTCGCTGTTACTGAATTCATCACCAACATTCAAATTCTCTATTAATACTTCTTTTGTTGCAAGTACAATGTCAAGAACATTATCACCACGGGTCAGCGTTCGAACAAATTGATAAAGCGAACTCTCTTGCAAGTTCGTATACAAGTCATGTCCGGAGTGTGAAGTAAGAGTATCGCCCCACTTGGTCACAGGTAAATTAAAGTCGCCAAAAATTACGGTGTCTTGTGAGTTACTTACATCTGCAATTTGTTCGTAAATTTCTCGGTCAGTTTGCACTGATTGACCTGGAGGTCTGTATATTAACGCAAGTATTATTTTTGTACCTTTATTATTCTTTATTAGCACAAAAGATGTGTCGACATTCACAATTTGAGGTTTTGACATGAGGGTAGGGTTAAGAGTTTCTTTGATATAAAGTAAAACGCCACCTCCATTTCTATTTATTCGGCTTTTCTCAAACATTACATAACTGGGAAGTGAATACTCTGCTAACAAGTCTCTATCTTCGGTATTCAGCCAAGATTCTGTTATGCCAATCACCTCATAATTTTCTGTAAACACTAGCTCCTCTAAATCTGAAAATTTATTGCGTATGCTACGAGCGTTTGCATAGAAAACCTATAAATTTGTTAATTTAGATCTCACGGAACGCTCTTTAATAATATTTTTGGTTCTTGTCGGATCTACGTTTATGTTCATGGCTGTCCTCGGTCCTCGCTGTCTTCGGTCCTTATCGCTGGTGGTCCTCGGCTGCCTCTGTTTTTTGCTTGGCGTTGGATGATTTATGTCATTGCTGCTTCTTCTCGGATGGCGTTTTTTTATCCATGGCTGCGGACTGCTTCGTGTAGGAGACGACCCATGCGTGCTGAACCCACAGGGTTTAGATGAGTGCCATCCTTGCGGTACAGAGTAGGCTGGTTGTACAAGTTGTCCCAGAGGTTGATGAATTCAACTTCTTCCTTCAGACACAAATATTTTAGTCGTCTATTTGTGCTGAAGGCCTTGTCATAGAATTTGTCAGGTGCGTCGATCTTGGGGAGAATGCCTGAGATTTTGATATTCCTTGACTTATTTTTGTAGTGCTGGATCATCTTGCGATATTTCTCCATCAACTCTTCGGATCTGGTGCGCATGACGTCATTTCAACCAGCATGGATGACAAAAAGGGTATTTTCATTTGCATCCTTTGTGGTATCTTCGAAGGATAGTGAAAGGGGAGTGGAGAGGTAGGAATAGTAACGGAATCGTACAAGGTGGAGCTCTTAGCAAAAGTTTGAGCGAAGAGTTCAGTTTTGTTAGAGGAAAGTGTGATGGTGGTGACATCAGAGTGGAAAAGAGGTAGGAAAGATGAGGAAGTAAAATTGTTGGAGAGGTTTTTGGCTAGATGTCAGAACGCTTGGGAAGAGCTACTCGAAGAAACAATTTGGCTTGATTCCAGGTAGAAACATACAAAGCATGAGATCCTTGAGCTAGAAGGTGACTGTACCGTTTGAATGTTTCTTCCTTATTGTGGACAGCAGTAGAGAAAGCTTTAGTAAACCATGAATATTTTTCAATAGACTGAGGGAAAGAAAATAGAATGCATGCCTCCATGCCCGAGAGGATTACCTCGGTTATGCGCTCGGCACACTCCGAGGGTCCCCGGCCCTGGAAGCAACAATAATTCAATAGGAAATCAATGAAGTACTGCCGGAGAGCCTCCTAGTCGGCAGCACCAAAGTGTCATAAGTGCCACCGGCTGGGGGGATCGGATGGTCGCACTGGAGAGATACGATAAGTAACAATAAGGTAGTGATCAGAGGAGCCCGACAGAGAGAAAATGTTAACACCGTAAGTAGAAGAATTAGAAGTTGCGTTGAAAGAGAGAGGAGGTGTTTAGTGAGGCACGGAAATAATCGGTACAGGAGGCCAGGTGGTGAAACAGGAGTTATAGTTGTCCTTAGCTACCCCTATAGCACTCCCCGGAAGTACCACCTTGTTCGGCTTATGCTTACAGCTTCACTTTTGCTAAGTAAGTACAGTTTATGTTTTCTTTATTTATGCAAATTCTAAAATGTCTTGCAAATATGATATTATAAAACCAATGGAGTGATTTGTAATACTGACTTGCAGATTTGATGAGCTACAAATTTGACAATTGGGTGAAACAGGAGGTCATGCCATATTCAACAATGATTTCCCTCGTGTAATTTACTAACAAACAGCAAGGTACAGTGAAGAGCATAAATGAAGACTCACCTATTTGAATCAGTATCGAACATAAACGAGGCTATCTATCTATCACCTGTATGTAATATGTAGCTTACAAAAGGTAAGAGGCTTGATGGAAGAATGGTTGAAGTTAATTAAATCACTTTGGTATTCATCACTTTCAAATATATATTGTTACGTATCTTGATCCTCAAGTGGTTAACTTGATGAATCTAGATAGCACAGAGATATATATCAAGGTATCAGTCAGCTGAAGGCAAAACAAAAGTAAAATCTAGTAACATTATTTCCTGTTGTTGCTTCCTTTCCTTTTGGATCTTAGGACTTGGTATCCTTTATTGACTGATACTCTTTAATTATGAAAAAATACTGAAACTAATTAAAGTCATGTAGTATTTATAAAGAATTATTATTTAACCGAAGCTTAGTAGGCTATGGTTATGAACCGAATAAGGTATATCTAAAGAAGGACTATTAATTCTATAAACAGTCTTGAAAGATAAATATTGAGGTAAGAATATTTCTGTCTCTTACCCTTTTTGAAATGAATAGCTAGTTTTCTTATATGTCCTTTTATTTATATTTAATGTAATTATTCTTGGTTCTTGTCTTACGTTAATAGTATTATATTATTATTATCATCAGGATTAATATCAAAGTCACATGAACAGTTAGATATATATTAAATAATTAGTTAAATGTATTTCTTAACCACGTAACATTGAGGTTTGATTTATGAGTAAATTAAGTTACAGGATCGCTTCATAGATTCGATTCAGGTCTCACTCAAATAATATGAAAAGCAAAAATAATATTTTGAAGCTAAAAGAATTGTCTTCAGCTTAGGAAATCACTAGAAGTAACATTAAAACAGCCACGTTAGTCTAAAGCGATATTACTAATATGAGACAATAGTATCACCGTACTAAGCACCGTTAAGCAATGTAAGCTTAATTAAAAGAAAATTAAAGAACTCGTAAGTATTAATATAAAACAATAGTATTACTTTCATTATAACCCAATTACTTAAAGAGTTGCTTTAGTCCACAAGTCAGTCAACTAAAATAGTTAAGTACATAATAGTAGCGTTAACGTTAATTCCCAATCAAATAGTTAAGTACATAATAGTACCGTTTAACGTTAATTCCCAATCAAATAGTTAAGTACATAATAGTAGCGTTCAACGTTAATTCCCAATCAAATAGTTAAGTACATAATAGTAGCGTTAACGTTAATTCCCAATCACATATCTCATTAACCAACATAACGTAAGTGTTTACACCGAACACACACTTATATAATCTGACTGACAGTCACAATCCCAATATAATACTTCACCCCGTCTTCCTCCAGCTGCAAGTTCACCTTCCCCAACTCCAAATGAGACTGATTTGAATGCCCACTACTCGGGTCTTATATACTAAACAATGATGGTGTAGGAACGAATCAGGAGGTGGCGGGTAGTGCGTGCCCCACTCACAGCTCCTCTAGTTGCGTAAGAGGTGCGTGGTCCAATGGAGTCTCCTGGCGTCGAATCATCGTTATAGCGTCGGTCCCCTATGACACACGCAGAAGTGAAGGCTTGTTTGCTGGTATGCGGACGAGCTGGTTTCCCCCTCGCTGGTTCGCTCGCTGGTCTGCTTCGCCGCCTGGGTAGTTTGGCACTCCTTTAACTCTTAATTCTAACTCTTAAATAAACATACAGGGCCCCGTATGTCAGAATATACATATATATATAAGTGAAAGGGGTTCACTGCCGTATTGTTGTCTTTTATACTGTTGTTGTTGCATTGGAGGTCATGTTGTAATCTCAATATTGTTCCTATTATAAAAGTATTTATGACGATAATTAAAACAGGTATTATGTAAATGTTGTCATTCACAGACCGAATAAATACATTTGAGCTTTATTATGAATCACACTAACCCTAGGAGTAACAAACATTTACATTAAGTAAATAAGACCTTTATTGATGTTCGTAATATGTGTTACATTTCATGGACACTATACTTAATTTCAAACGTATCATCTAAAGTGTTGTTAAACTATTATTAATGTCATGTACACCAATACCATGTTATTTTCTTCTTCACACCCTTCACGAAAGTCATTAAGTGTTTTATGACTTCTTATCGGGTTTTGGTGGAAACCACCATCCTGAATGGCAGATATAAAGATGAGTGTGTGCTGGGTGAGGATGACAAAAGATAATAATGATGTGGAGAAGAAACGGTGATGTGAGGGTAACTGAGGCTGACAAACGACACAAAGTATGTTGGGGTGAGGGTGATGTACGTACATTCAGAGATGAACTGCATTGCAGAATGCTGAAAAACGAAGAGTGAAGTAAAATAACGGCAGGCCAGTGGGTAATAGTAAAGACACGATGAAGAACACAACTTAAGGCGATATCAGAAAGGCATTTTGCATGGTGAGTTGTATTGGAGTTCAATATTGTAAGTCAGAAAGAGATGTCAAACCATTTTAATTGTCAGGCTCGGTGGAAACTTACTAAACAATTAAACATATTTTCCATGCACATGATTCCTACTCCCATATTGTTGCGCTGGCTGCGAAATCGAAAACATACAGGATATTACCGTTCTTTTTTATGCCACATGAATCGCGTCTACTGTAATGTGTTACATGGAAAGAGAGAAGAAATTCCAGGATATAACATAAACAAATAAAAAAACATAGTAAGTCGATGGAAGATAGTTGAAATTGATCTTGAATAAAATGTTTGATTACTGTTCAGACTTATACTAGTCATATTTGTTTTTAGAACTGTGAGTATTGGGTGTTTATGAAATATTATGTGTTTTCCACGCTCTGTCGAATGGTGCAATCAGAATGTGTCTATCATATATAGTTATTGAGTAATGTAGAAAACAAATGTTTATAAATGGACGTAAATAATGGGTGCACTTACCTGTTATCAGTCGCAGCGAACAACAAACCACGGACACGCGCTCCACTTCCCCACCCTTCACTCTTATATTCCTCAATACATATAATTTAATATATATTCTTTAACACCTTACGAGCGGCCTATGCGGTTTATTTATGTGTACCGCACAGCGGGGTGTTTTTAGCCAAAATAGGGCTGTTTACGTGATCATTTTCATGCCTAAATAAGACCCAGAACGTAAAACAAGTACCTATCCCTGAAAGGGCATAAACAGAGCTTTCGAATGACACCATAACGATCCTTGTACGATGGATAGTTTTCTTGCAATAACCGTGCAACGCGAGTGCAAAAAGCAGGTAATTCGGTACTTTCAGTACATAATTGAGTATGTAGCGAGTGAGAGAGGGAGGAGGGAGCTGAGATTTGTGTCAGTAGGTTCGCCGCGGTGGTCTGGAGCAGTCATACGCTCGCTAGTCTCCTGCCACCACTTGTCTCTCTCTCTCAGCCACATTACGTGCTGAAATTGCCACTCGAGTTATGTCGAGCGCCGCCACATAGTCCAGCTTTTTTTAACTCGACTTATGTTGCTCGCCGCTAATTAAGGGTTAAGGCGGCAGGAACGCTAATTGGAATGGTGAAAACACCAATTTGATAGCACTAATATTTCGCGAGATATGTACAAATGTTTCCAGGCAGTACAATTCCTCGTAAACATTTGGTAATGTTTATACTGTTGCATATTGTTGCCACAATAAGCAAGATATCAATACAATTGTCAACGGAAAGAGTTGTATAAGGTTCATGCTATATATTTCAGTCCTGAATGTGATTGTAGTGCACGATATATTTATCACACGAATTTCCTAATAAGAATATTTTGCACAAACACTTTTGGTGGTAATTTGAATATGTTATTTCACTGTTCACCACAATACCAGTTGTTTAAGCTTCATTTTATATATTTCAATTATGAATGTGATCGTAGTGCACGTTACGTATATCACACGAATTTCCTAATCTGAATATTGAACATTATATATCATACATTATAATTTTATTCACCAACTCTCTCTCTCTTCGCCGCAATGGTACATCTCTCTCGCTGTTCTATCGCTACTACAATATCAGTGCTCCTCAGAGCTCTCCCAGTGTATACCACCTCCTCTACGTAGGGTACGTGGTACCCGTCTTGCAACACAATCCCACCCCTACTCTGTTCAACTCTACAACCCAAGAGTGAAACGTTACTCTGTCTTTCTGCTATGCAACAGCTGAGCTCTGGAACTCTCTCCCAGAATCTGTCTTTCCCTCCTCCTATGACTTAAATTGCTTCAAACTCTGTGTCCATGCATTTTGACTTGAACGTCCCTTGATTGTGGCCCTGTCACTCTTTCAACTATTGGGGAGGCACTCGCTACAGGTAGTTCTGCCTTTTGTCTCCCACACTCACATAAAACAAAAAAACAAAACAAAATACACATCTTGTATTCTGAATATCTTACACCGTCTCTTTTGGTGGTAATTTCAATGTGTGACTTCACTGTACACCACAATACCAGCACACAGAATATAAGAACATGGAA
This sequence comes from Paralithodes platypus, assembly GCA_032716605.1. Taxonomy (NCBI): domain Eukaryota; kingdom Metazoa; phylum Arthropoda; class Malacostraca; order Decapoda; family Lithodidae; genus Paralithodes; species Paralithodes platypus. Next base: position 57,524,765 of record CM064578.1, read on the forward strand.
ATATGCAAAAGGCAAACCGTGCCACACAAGGCAGATCCCTTTCACACCTAACCCATTTCATTCATGTGAGTATCCAATTTCCGTTTGAAACCTTACACCGTTCCAGAGCTGATTAAAGTACTTGGCAATATATTCCACATATTTACAACATTATTTCTTATTAACAAAATAATGAAATTAAATATTCACGATAAGTCATACTTTACCTGCAACGCCATCTGGTTGATACTGTGAAACCTAGCCTCATTTGTGATAAATGTTGACAACAAATCACGAATCCTGACCTTCTTATGTGTGTGTGTGTGTGTGTGTGTGAACACTTTTCCAAGTCACCTAAAGAGTTGGTGTTCTAGACTTGTTATATGTTTATAGTGGTTTCCCCAGAAGGCCTATATCCAATTACTGTCTGACATCGCAGACGTATGAATGAATAGGTGAATGACTGCAATGTACTCAGAAACTTAGTCTGACAAGACATTACAGGGGGAGATGAATGAAAAGGTGCATGAATGAATAGAGATGAAATACTGTAATGTCCCCAGAAACGTAGTGTGACAAGATATTGCAGGATGAGATGAATGAAAATATGATTGAATAAATTAGTAAATTAATATAGGTGAATTACTCCAGGGTGTGGGCTGCAAAAAAAGCAGTGGGCAGATGGAATAGGTGATGCAGAGGATATGAGACATATGCCATATGGTACAGAACGTACTCTGTGGCTAGTGGCCCTGAACTTGGTGGAACATCCAAAACATTCTCCAATACACTGGGGTGTGTTTCAAGTAGGACAGAGATGACTTGTGTTCTTCCTAACACCATGCACCACAGTAAAATAGGTGCACCTGAGGTGCTGCTTGTTGGAGATCTTTTCCTGCTTGTGGTCATGGGTTGTGTCCAAACGAAAGTGATACGCAATTAACCGACAACCCTTAGTAGCAGGCCTTCGACATGCACGAGCAGGAGCAACAACAGCAGATGCAGCATGCACAGCAGCATCAGCAGCAGAAGCTGGAGCAGATGGCAGTGTTGGTGGTATAACAGGAGGGGAGTCAGGTCGTTTGAGGAGGAAGACACCTGTGAGGCACCACTAATGTGCCGTTGCCGTTTACTTGGCTGCATAAGGGAGATGCCTGCCGAAGTAGGGTCAATGTGCAGGGTTGAAGTACATGAGCTGTTCATAGATTTTATTTTAGGTTTATGTTTTTTTTTTTTTTTTTTTTTTTTTTTTTTTTTTTTTTTTTTTTCAATGTGAGTGAGGGAGACAAAAGGCAGAACTGCCTGTGATGAGTGCCTCCCCCAGAGTTGAAAGAGTGACAGGACCAAAATCAAGGGGCGTTCGAGCCAAAATGCCTGGACACACGGAGTTTGAAGCCATTTAAGTCATAGGATGAAGGAAAGACTGATTCTGCCCAGAGTAGGGGTGGGATGGAGTTTCAAAATGGGTGCTACGTTCTCTACGAAGAGAGGGTGGTATTCACTAAGAGAGCTCTGAGGAACACTGATTATTGTAATAGTGGTAGAATAGTGAGAGAGATGCAACAGAGGGTGAAGCGAGAGAGATTGCAGAGAATTGGTGAGTGGATGTGACTTAATGAGATGGAAGGTTTTCTTTTCTACTTTGTCTAGAAGTGCTGTGTGAGAGAAACCTCCCCACACGTGTGAACAATATGCAATACATGGATACACTATGCCCCTATACAGAGCAAGAAGCTGTGCATTGGTAAAGAACCCCTTGAGGCAGTTGAGCACACCCAGCTTCTGGGAGGCTGTTTTTAGAAAGAGTGGTGATATGATCTTTCCAAGAGAGATCTTAAGGACAAGAGACACCGATAATATCAAGAGAAGATGATGGTTTAATTTGTATGTTGTTGAAGAGTAAGTTGCAGTTTCCTGGAAGGGGACGACGAGTAGACAGATGGAGGAATTGAGTTTTGGATCCATTGAAAGTAACTAGGTTTTCTGTGCCCCAATTAAAGATAATAGAGATCAAAAGATAGGTGCTTTATGCCCTCCATACCTGAGTTTTGGAGTTCTGCTGTGATTGGTGCTGTGGATGGCTAGTTGCATAGTGTAATGTAGAGTCATCAACATAGGAGTGAATAGGGCTGGAAGTGCAGTTGAGAGGGTCGTTAATGAATAATATGAAGAAAATTGGAGATAGGACAGAACTCTGAGGAATACCAGAGTTGATTGGTTGAGGAAGGGAACGGCGGAAGTCCACAACGCAGCTATGGAATGGCCGGAAAAGAAATTAGAAATAAAGGCACAGATGGAGGATCTATGTAGGAGGTTAGTTTGGAAATGAGGGATTTGTGCCAGACTCTATCGAAGGCTTTCGTTATGGCTAGCGCAATAGAAATAAACTCACCGAAGTCTCGAATGGAGGATGACCAAGAGTTAGTAAGATAAGAAAGAAGATCACCAGTAGAGCGGCCCTTAAAGAAGCCATACTGGCGGTCTGAGAGAAGGTTATGGGAAGATAAATGCTTAAGAAATTTTGAAGTAAAAATAGTTTCAAAAACTTTTGAGAGAGAATGCAAGAATGAGAGCATTGGACGATAGTTGGAGGGTTGAGAATGTAACCATTCTTTGGGACAGGTTGAATGAGAGCAAACTTCCAGCAAGAAGGTAAGACGTTAGAGGAGAGACAGAGACGGAAGAGTTTGTCTAGGCAGGGAGTCAGCACGGAAGAACAGTTTTTTACTTACAACAGGAGGAACACCATCTGGTCCATACCCTTCTTTAGTATTAAACTCTGAGAGGGCGACAAGTACATCCTTAGAAGAGATTATGATTTTAGGCATAAGTAGGAGAGTGGGGGTGGAGAGGGAGGAATATCACCGGAATCATCTAAAGTGGAGTTTTTAGCGAAAGTGTTAGCAAAGAGTTCAGCTTTGTCAGAGGAAGAAGAGATGGTAGTGCCATCAGAGTGGAAAAGAGGAAGGAAAGACGAAGAAGACAAATTGTTGGAGAGGTATTTTGCTAGGTGTCAGAAGGCTTGGGAAGACCTGGAGTGGGATACTTCAGTGCATTTATTAATGATGAAGGAATGAGTTATGCCAAGTTTTTTTACTGGGGTTTAATTGAACAATGGTAGGTTCTTACTTGACTTGAGAAACTAAAGCCAAACTACACATGCACAAAAGTCGTAAAGGATAAATATTATACTGAATACACACGTGAGTTTTCTTTTTAATGATCACTTAGTACAAAAACACAAGAATACACCTTACATTGATGAAATAATCACAATATAAATATGCCTAGCACGGGCAGACCTATAGAATTCACATAGCACTCCTATTCTAACACTTGCGTAGATTTCGGAGACACACTTAATTAGCACTGGTCGTTGAAGTAATATAACTCCCTCAACACTCCTATTCTAACACTGAGTAGATTTGGAGATACTGGCACTGATGGTTGAAGTGTTGATAGCTGAGTCCTTTCTCTCGGTCCTGTCGAGCTGCTTAGGTGGTCCTGCCGTGTGGTAAATGGGGTAGGGATACAGATGGACTTAGTTGGTTTGGGGCCTTTAATAGTAGTTTCTTATGTCATGACACAGGGTGCGTACTACCGGATGAACACGAGCATGAGCTTAGACATGTCTTAAGCTATGGCTGCTTGACTATCCTGACTGTTATAATAGTTGTTGGTGAAGTTCTGTTTCGGTACTCTTGGTGTAGGGTCTTTAATACAGAGTCACTCGTGTCATGAAAGAGTAACTAGGTATCAGGCTAACGTGGGGAAGAATAAAATCATGATCGTACTAACTTTCCCAATCTGCCTCTGACCTTTGTAAGAGTGTTCAAAAGAACCCAGGGGTCGGTTGTTAAGCCTTTCTACAAACATATGTCCTCAACCATGGTTCTGACCATATGCAGTATGGACTCTATATGCAGGAGTGCCGTTAGTTAAGACGATGTCTCGCAAAGCCCGAACTATTGGAGTCGTCTTGCCATGGCAAAGACTTCTTCAAGAGTTTTGGAGAGTACTGGATTGATTCTGAAAGTCTGTTTGTGGCATGCCCTCGGTGCTACATTCAGTGTCAAAACTGCAGCCTAAGAGAGATCCAAATGTTATATCTACACCATGGTGTGGAAGCACAAAAGTTCCTTAGTAGGGTAAAGAATTCTTAAACAATAAGGTAGACAGCCATGGCATGAATACGCGAATGAATGAAAGGTTAATTTTTAGGCTAAAATCTTGCATAGAAGTAGTATGTGCCCTCAAATTGCTGACTCTACCTTGTTTTCGTCGAGATGGTCATGACGTGTGCTGCTATGTGGCTGGTATTTGGAGGTCAGAAGTTCATAGGGGCAGAGGGGGGAATAAGGGGTTGAGGTAGGCCCCTTAGAAATTCCCGTCAGTTGCCCTCTGACCCGTGACTAGTGGGGACGTCCCCAGTGACCGCTAGTGTACCGGTTTACCCTTAGTGAGGTCCTAGTGAACTTTCATAGTGATGGCTGTTGTTGATGAGTCTGCTGTCTCCTCACATACTCTCCAGCTTTGTCTTGCTTTGCAAGAGACTGGAGAGTGTGGAGCAGGAGATTCAGTGTCTCAAAGATGATAATTGGCCTTGAGACTAGCTATGGCGGAGAAGAAGTGTGGAGGCTACCGGAAGTGTTCCCAGGGATCGTGAAGCCCTTGGAAAGTGGTTGTCAACTAGTGCAACGGACTGCAAGCTGAAAAGGCAGCCAGTCAAGACCCACAACAACTTCAGCACCTTGGCTGATGAGAGTGATGGCGATGAAGTGGCGATCATCGAGGCAGTGAGAGGGGTGGGCGGGGGGGGGGGAGTCTGCTGCTGTTGCTGCAACAACTGCTGCTACACGCCGACAAAAGGAAAAAGCTAAGTCTGTTTTCATTGTCGGTGATTCATTGGTTAGATACCTTGGCAGGGCAACAAACACTCAGGTTGGTAAAGTTGTCTGCGTGCCTGGTGCCGGAGTCGGGAGGGTGGCTGAGAAGATAGATGCTGTCATGGAAGTGAGTGGGGAGGACCCCATCATCTTCCTCAACGCAGGGAGCAACGACATATGGAGATGCAGGACTGAGGAGTTGCTCTCCAAGTATCAGGAAATGTTGGAGAGGATCAAGGAAAAAGGTGGAGTTCCTGTGGTAAACAGTATCCTGCCTAGAAGAGGGGTAAGGAAGGAATGGTCCTCCAGGGCTATTGGTGTAAATAGCCGGCTGGAGAAGTATTGTAAGGCAAATACTATTCCATTCCTGGATAACTGGTCCCTCTTTTATGGTAAGGATGCACTGTATGCCCAGGATGGAGTACATCTCTCTCGACTAGGAGTTTCGACCTTGGCCAGCTCACTCGACAAGATTGTTGCGGGGTTTCGTTAAAAAAAACTGGGTGCGTAAGTAAAATACTGTCTCCATATGGAGCAGGTACTTCATGTGACAAACCAGTGAGTAAAATAAAATAATCAGTCAAGATAGTGCGGATGTAGTGATGTGTAATAGTAGTATCGATAAGTCTCCCCATGTAACTGATAGTAAAGATGAGAATACTGATAGAGTAGAATTTCCGTCTAGAGCTAGTAGTTCAACAGGAAATAATAAGTTAGCTAAACACAATAGAAAATTAGTTGCAAATAAAAGTAATAGGTTGAGGGTATTTTATACAAATTGTAGGAGTTTATGTACCAAAATGAACGAACTTAGAGCACTCGTTAGCACAGAAAATATAGACATAATAGCGCTAACTGAAACGTGGATTAATACAGAATCTAGGCATTTTTTAGCAGAATTTGATATTCCAGGATATAGTTTGTTTAAATATGACCGAACAAGTAGGAGGGGCGGGGGTATAGCAGTGTTTGTCAGGAGTACATTAAAAAGCTGTATTAAATCACGTATTAGACTAAATAATGATAATGAAAGTGTTTGGGTAGAGGTTAACGAAGGTAGTGAGACCATAGTTATTGGAGTTATATATAGACCGCCTAATATGAGTAGAAATGGCGGAAAATCGTTATGGGAGGAAATTAAAATAGCATCAAGGCTTAGCAATGTGTGCATTATGGGGGATTTTAATTGTCCGAACATTGATTGGCAGCACCAAATAGGCGACTCCGATTCAGTAGAGTTTATTGAGGTAGTACAAGATAGTTTTTTATTTCAATTCATAGATACGCCGACTAGAGGTATTAATATTCTTGATTTAGTTTTCAGTAACAATGCACATATGATAAATAATGTAGAATTTTGGTGACCACCTAGGAAATAGCGATCATAAATCTATTTATTTTAATATACAATGGACAGGGAATGCTAAAGAGAATACGACACTTATCCCAGATTTCAGAAAAGCCGATTATGGTGGGCTAAGAAGAGACTTAAGGGTGGACCCTATTGTTAAGCGATTAAGTCAGGATATGCCAGAGTTAAACTTGCCACCTACATATAACCAGTTTATTGCTTCACTCCACAATGCTCAAAATAAATATATCCCTAAAAGAAGATTTAGATCGACGCAGAACCAACCAAAATGGATGACTAATAAGCTAATAGATCTTATAGGAAAAAAGAAAGGAATATATCGAAAAATAAAGAAAGGTGAAAATCATTTACATGTATACTATCAGACTCTATCAAGACAGGTCAAAAAGGAAATCAGGAAAGCAAAAAGAAATTATGACAAATGGATAAGCCCGCGACCTCAAAAAAATTAACCCTAAAGCTTTTTACCAACTATTATAAATGCTAAAGTTAGAGTATTGTAATAGGCCCCCTAAAAACTTCAATAGGAGAATAACAGACAATGATTTAGAAATGTGGCAAGTACATTAACTAGTCAGTTTCTTTCCCGTTTCCACTAATGAAAATTTGGCCCAGATTCCAGGAAGTCAATATGGTATATAGTGATAGTATAGAAAAATATTTGTTGTTAAGTACAGTTAGTATAGCCAGTAGAAATGATGTGCTTAAGGAAATTGAACAGACTGAAACCTCAAAAATCTGCCTGGTCCTGACGAGGGTATATGCTAGAGTATTAAAATGAATGCAGGAGAATGAGTTTAAGTAGTCCATTAGCATTGTTATATTTAACAAGTCCCATTAGATAACTGGTTTAGTTCCAGAAGCTTGGACGCTTGCAAATGTAAGTTCCGATCTTCAAAAAAGGTGATAAAATTCGATATGCGATCCACATTAACACGCGTCCCATTAGGCTCTACCATCAATCATAGGAAAAGTCTGGACCTACAACGAGGTCCATTATTGCTAGGAAAATTAAGAAAGCCACTTAGTAAAATTTAACTTAATAAATTCTTCGTCAGCCCCCCCATGGATTCACTCAGGGACGGGTGTTTCTCGCCTTACTATTGTTGCTTAGCGTTTTTTCTCTAGAAGGGTATATGAAGCATGTAGATAGTGACAAGCTCATATGACGTATTATATATTTTAGCATTTCAGATAGAAGCTTTCGACGCAGGAGTCCCTCATGAGAGATTGATGAGAAAGGGTTGAGTGCACATGGAATCGGAGGGGTCGTTTGCTCTGGGATGGATTAGGTCATCGGCTAATTGGTAGGAAACAGAGAGTCAGCATAAATGGTTACCAAGTCAGAGTGGGGAGCAGTTCAAAAGTTGGGTGTCCCCCAGGGATCCGGTATTAGGTCCCCTGTTGTTTCTTATATACATAAATGACCTAGATATTAGGTCTAACTAGTCGGATAAGCTAAATCGCAGACGATACTAAAATGGGGAGATCAATTGATTCCGATAGCGATATAAGAGTGCCTCCAAAGGGATCTAGATACCTTACATGAAAGCCGTCAGTAAATTGGCAGACTGAGTTTTTAACATTGACAAATGCAAGGTATATAAAGATAGGGGAAGATGCAAACAAATGGTTAAATATAAACTGAGCTAATTTAGAATTAGAAAATTCTAGACTGCGAGAAAGATTTAGTGGTGTGTTTGTTTAGCAATGCTGATTTGAAGCCCTAGAAAACAGTTGTATACAGCGTTCGTAATAAGGCAAACAGGATTCTCGGGTTCATCTCTTAGGAGTGTGCGTAACAGACAAAAACTTCTGAGGATTATCTTAAAACTTTACTGGTCATTAGTGAGACCCCATCTGGATTATGCTGTCCAATTTTGGGTGTCCTTTATTACAGGAATGGACATAGATTCCTATGGGGAGAGAATTCAGGCGCTTAGAATGAACAAAAAAAAAATTTGATCACCATAATATTAGAATTGTTCCGTACGAAGAAAGGGTTGAAGAAATTAGGTGTTACATTCGTGTTACGAGAGGACCGCCAGATAGACTCTTACGAGGGGATATGATCAGCTGGTTGGTTCAAGTGGGTTAGTGGGAATTAACCAAAGGTGGAACATGACCACTGTACTAAAGCTCAGTGATAGCGAAAGAACCTCGTACCAGATGGTATTTCAAATTAGATAAATTTCTGTTTCAGACAAAAGATATAGGCAAATATTTGGTTTTATGGTGAACAGAGTTGTAGATTGGGTGGAATCGGCTATCCAACGTGATATAGTGGGATCAAGAACGATAGGGAGCTTTAAGAAAAAATTGGATAAGTCATATGGACGGAGGAAGGGTGTGGGTGTGAAGGGCGGAGCAGCCGGGTTGGGCACAATCAGCGCCTCTGGCCGACGCCCCCGTAATCCTGAGTTAATCTCTAACCGGTTATGGTAAGATGATCCTCAGGGTATTAGAGTGTTGAGATCCTATAATTGGGCTTTGTAATTGGGCAACGTTGTGTGGGACGAGGGATCTCTGCACTTGGCTTAGGCCAATCGGCTGCTTTCCTGCAGACTCCCATTGTTCTTCTGTTCTTATGTTCTTATTGTAGGTCAGGAAACCTGCACGGAAGAGCGGCGTATCTCGAGGGGGGTAGATTTGGGCGTATGCTGCCCCTCACTCATTTGGGTACATGCTGCCGCCTCGCGTCGATTTGGGTATGCTGCACCCCCGCTCATTTGATTATGTTTTGCTTTCCTCTCTTGTTATCCGGAAGTGTTGACTGGTAACTCTTTCGTTTTTCCTGGGGTGGATGGCGAGAGCGTGGTTTATGGTGGCAATTCTGGCCCTCGTCGAGTGTTGAGGGTGGTGTGGCCGGGGCTAGTGTGTGGTTTGTGGGCGGCCATGTTGGAGCGTGGTGTGAGGTTTGCTTTTTGTGCGTTGACTTGTTTAGGCGAGTTCTTCTTCTCCTTTTGGTTTGTTTCCCCTTTCCTTTCCTTCTTTTTTTCCGTGGGTCACTCTGAGTGGTGTGGTTCGCTCACTTCTTTGTTGTTTCGTGTTTCTTTCCAGCCTTGCTGGTATTACCGTTCTTCTTAGCCATTGTCTTTTGGGTGGGAGTATTTTCTGTGTTGTTTCTTCATCCTCCTTATCGTGGGTCTCTCCTTCTATTTCCATTCTTCTCTTCTTGGTTCCGGCTGGTCTGTTGTGTGGCATGGTGGTGATCTTTAGTTATGGTATCTTAGAATGTTTGGTGAAGCTCGGAGAACACTCTTTGGGCATTATTCCGGGCAGAAAACATAGGAAGTATGAGATTCTGAGTTTGAAAGGCGACAATACCGTGTGATAATATGCTTCCTCCTCATTGCGGACAGCCGTAGAACAAAGGAGTGAATAATCCAAGATTTGTTTGCATTAGTCTGAGAGAAAAGAGAAAAAATGAAATGTACGCTTCCATGCCTGAGAGGATTACCTTCGGTACTGCGCGTTCCAGCATTCTTCGAGGATCCCCAGCCACGGAAAGCATAAGTCATAGTCCCATGTGAAATCAAAGAAGTACTGCCAAAGTTGCCACAAGTGCCGCAGGTTGGGAGGATCGGGAGGCCATACTGGCGAGATAGGACAGGTTACAGAGATAAGTTTATGGTTGGAGGAGCCCAAATGAG
>CM064578.1:57534754-57587264 GCA_032716605.1 Paralithodes platypus
TCTCTCTCATGTGAACAGTAGAAAGCCATTCAAAAGTAGCATTGGGCCTCCAAAGTCTAAAGGATCCAACAGGCCAACTACAAACCTCTCATACTGATCTAGATAAATCCGTAAACGACTATTTTGCTTCAGTATTCAAAAGGGAAAATACCAGTGACATGCCAAGTCCAGGATTAGTACATGAGGGTAAAGTTCTTAGCAGAATCAGGTGTACCCTAGAGGATGTAGCAAAAAGAATAGATAAGATAATTAGGTTCAAGTCATCCGGCCCAGAGGGCTTTCTTCCTCGAGTTGCACGTGAAGTGCGAAATGAAATCGCACCTTTCTTAGCAGATATCTTAAATAAATCACTAGAAAATGAAAAAGTCCCTGAATACTGGAAACTGGCCAATGTGACCTCAATCCTTAAGAAAGGGGATCACAAGTTTCCCAATAATTATCTGCTAATTAGCTTGACTTTTATCATAGTAAAACCTTTAGAAGGGATACTAGTAAACAAGATAGTTGACTACCTAGAAATCCACAATATAATACAGATTCCCAACATGTATTTAGGCGACACCGATCATGTCTTACCAATTTGCTGGAATTTTTCCATGAAATGCTGAGTGAGTATTACAAAAGTAGAACCATAGACATCCTCTACTTAGATTTTCAAAAAGCTTTTGACAAAGTGCCTCATTGCATGCTAATGTCAAAAGTGAGCCCGCTAGGTATCAATACAGAGGTCACAAATTGGATAGAAAGTTGGCTAACAAGTAGACAACGAGTGGTAATCAATGGTGTTGAATTCAGTCACTTCTGGAGTTCCACAGGAATCTGTCCTTGGCCCACTACTGTTCATCGTATATGTCAATGACATCGAAATAGGTCTGTTGAGTGTGATCTCCAAGTTTGCAGATGACATAAAGCTTGGAATGAATGTGAAAGACCCCCAAAACGTTGAACAGCTCAGGATGGACCTAAACAGACTGGGTGAATGGTCGGAGACATAGCAGATGCCTCTAAACTTGGAAAAGTGCAAGGTGATGCATATCGGCCAAGCAAACCCCAATTCAGGCTATTCACTATTGGAAATGCCTCTGGAAGTGACTGACATGGAAAAGGATTTGGGTGGTCTGATTAGCAGTAACCTAAATGTTTCCAAGCAGTGCACTGAAATAGAGAAGAAAGCTCAGAAATTATTGGGCTATATTAAGAGGCAATTAAAGTATAGAAATATGGAAATAGTCCTCACACTTTACAACGCTCTGATACAGTCTCTCCTGAAGTAAGCTGTTCAATTCTGGACTCTAGCACTCAAGAAAGATATAGACTCTATAGACCGACTGGAAAGAGTACAAACTAGGGCTACAAAGCTTATTCCATCGCTTAGAAGAATGAGCTATGAGGACCGGTTGAGAGCTCTTGATCTCTTTCCGTTGGAGACATGCAGATTACGAGGTTAGCTCATTGAAGTTTTTAAAATACTTAATGGGATTGACAATGTGGATTACAGCATAATGTTTATCCTAAATATGAATACAACACGCAACCATGGCTGGAAATTAGAATTGAAAAGGTTCTGCACTAGTATCTGTGGACACTTTTTCACATATAAGATCTGTTCTACCTGGAACAAACTTTCCTCCGAAGTAGTAAATAGTTCTTCAGTAGAGCAGTTCAAGAAGAGAGTAGATATTATTTTGAACACTCTGTAAAGAGTGTAGTGCACTAAACAGAGTGTACACCATCGTAGGTTATCTCCTTCGACACCAGCATACGCTTAAGGGGGGTGACCTGCTTTTTGTTATTTCTGTCCTTTTCTCTCTTTCTCTGGCTTGTATCCATTCGGCCACACTAGCCAACTATTTTAAGACGTTTATCCTCATCTAGGTGTCGATTTCTTCCTGGCGAGCGATAGCGAGCCAGCATTATATGAAGAAATCCTGCTTCGCCGGAGAAATTTTTCTATCGAAAAATGTACAAATTTAGCCTGCTGTCAAACAAAAATAAAAAATATGCTGGCTCGCTACCGCTCACCAGTCAAAAATTGACACCTGGATGGGGATAAACGTTTTAAAACAGTAGGCTGAATGGGGCCAAATGGATACAAGCCAGAGAAAGATAGAAAAGAACAGAACAAAAACAGGTCACCCCCTTAAGCCTCTTCCTGACGAATGGGAACTTGTGTGATGCAATGACGGAAAACCCAGATGGCACAAAGTTGTCTGAGCAAAGAAGGTGTTCTTCCGGCTATATTTTACCCATCATTTCATTCGCCTGTACCGATAGGTGTTACATATTTTAGTTAATCATCCTCATATCACGTTGATATATTTTGAAGTATTCCCTTTCAGCACATGCCCAAGTCATTGCTTCCCTCATTCAAAATGCACTCGCTCATGTTTATCATAAACTAAAGTACCAACTACTTACACACGAAACTGCACCTCACACCATCATCACCAGTACCACCACCATCAACAACATTTTCCTTCCCAAGTTCCATAATGCAGTCCTCAACTCTCCTCTCAATTAACCACTTTGTAGTAAGTGTTCCGCTGAATGTTAAGTCCGTGCTAATGGTGAGAAGCCGGCCAGAGAGTACTTTTAAAAAGTTGGGAGGAGAGGAAGGGATGGCAAGGCGAGAAAGAAGAGGAGAGGGTATACATGGATGAAGGAAGAAGGATGGGGAAAGAGACAATGAAGGTGGAACACATACATAACACCAGGGAGAGGATAGGCTAGGGAGTCAAATTAATAATAAGATTAAGTATGATTTATATAATGATGCCTAAATACAGTCTCCAGGACACAGAATGACATCCCACATATACCAGCCAATCAGAGCCTAGCATCTTCTACAATTGGCCAGTCTCGTGCTTACTATAGGATCTCTACTGTGCACTACCAACCAACATATTGCTGTCCAGCGCCTGTTGTTTGTTGTCCGGTGTTTGTGTATAAAAAAACTCAAACTTAACCAAATATATACTAGATTTTAGTAAAATTTCACAGATACATCCAGTTTGTTAATAACTGGAACATTCACTTTTTGCTATTTTATTGTACTAAAAGATTACTTTACAATTCCTGTATGAACTGGCTACTGGGCTGGGCAGTCAGTCAATGCTGAACATTGGTAGGCAATATGAAGATCAGTGACCTTGACTTTGTGGATAATGTATTGATCCTAGCAGAGTTGCTTAATATTCTCAAACTGCTTGTGAGGCACTAAATGTTAATTCGGATCCCCTGGGTCTAAACGTCTCTTGGACTAAGTGTAAGTTCAAGCATTTGATGGCTAGTTGGGTGAAGCAATGAGATAAGTATATGCATGTGGCGAGATCATAAAGGTCTTGGATAAATTCACTTATCTTGGTAGTGTGATCCATAACAGTGATGGTTCAGGCCACGATGTTGTTCGTTGTCTCAGTCAAGCATATGGGGTTATGGATTCCTCTGACAGAAATCTATAGCAATGTTGATACCAAGTTCTTTGTCATCAAAACACTAGAGTTTCCTATCTTTTTATATACAGTTGTTGCGAGGCATGGACACTCAATATTTAGAGAGGCGCATCAATTCCTTTGGTACCAAATGTTTACACATTATGTGGTACCATTTTGTAAAATCACTATTCAAATCAGCACCTACTTTCTGAAACTGACTCGAGCCATATTGGGTGCATAGTCTGTGATTGCCAGCTTCGGCTATATAGAAATGTGGCCCACCTCACTGAGTTTGATCGTGCTCAAGCAGTGGTTTCGGTGAGTGACAACCACGAATGCAGACGACTTCATGGAAAACCAAATCACAATCTATTAATCTTCATTGTATTTCTTTTAAGAGGGGTTCATACCCTCACAAGTGTCATCCCGAGTTGCAACTTGTAATACACTTGGTACCATACTTGTCAACACTCATGAAAATTTGTAACATACTCGGGATAGGTGAGGGTAGTCGGCCGTGTGACGGTATGCATGAGGTTGGGCAAAATGTGTTAACATGTTCGAATTTGGGGACCGCATGTGCCATGAATTAGGATGCGTACCGCACTCGTACGGCCGTCGTAGCTACTTGTACTAATCATTGTGACCTAGTAGCCCATTATTTGCAGTGTTGTTTCCATGTGTGGGGAGGATCCTCTTGCACAGCACTTCTATACAAAGTAGAAAATAAAGCCTCTGCAAATTCTCCCTTCGCCGCAATATTGCATCTCTCTCACCATTCTATCGCTAATACCAATAATCAATGTTCCTCAGAGCTCTCTCAGTATATACCACCTCCTCTACATAGGGTATGTATGACCCATCTTGCAACACAATTCCATCCCTACTCTGTCCAATTATCCAACCCAAGAGTGAAATGATGCTCCCAATCTTTCTTCTATTCAACAGCTGAGCTCTGGAACTCTCTCCCTAAATCCATTTTTCCCTCATCCTATGAATTAAATTGCTTCAAACTCTGTGTGCCCGGACATTTTGGCTCGACGGTTCTTTGATTTTGGCCTTGTCACGCTTTCAATTCTGGGGCTGGCACTCTCACAGGCAGTTTTGCCTATTGTCTCCCTCATCCACACAGAAGAAAACAAAATCTAGACAGCTCGGTATGTCTAACCACCACTACGATTACACAAATAGCGACATGTTTAACAGAGTTGCTACCAGTAATCACAACCAGTTGTAGCACCATCGGTTGGATGCTGTCCAAATAATGTAGTAGCTCACGTGTATTTGTGAGATTTACTTGATATTAATGACTCGTGTTTGGCGGGACAGGAATTAAATGAAATCTCTATAACCCGAGTTGTGTGTTGGAACTTGTATAAATCCCTGTTTGGTAGCCTGGAATATGGATTCTGCAACTTTTGTATGAATTTGTTTTTCTACTGTATGTTGATGAGGGAGACAAAAGGCAGAGCTGCCTGTGACAAGTGCCTCCACCAGAGTTGAAAGAGTGACAGGGCCAAAATCAGGAAATGTTAATAAATTTAAGAATTATTTGTTTTTTGTTTTAATTATGGCAGAAAGAGGTGTAGTGTGCTTGTTAACTCCCCCAGACATATATGACGCGATCGCGTCATATGGACTAGTGAGCCAAAAACTCATATGACGCGATTGCGTCATATGGACTTATCTCCATACCTCTACAATAAGTTATATGACGCACTAGCGTCATATGGAGCTCAGTAAGTCCAATAAGTTACCTTACGATTAGTTGGCAACCTCATCCACCTCCGATAATTCTAACGGCCGCAGTGTTGTTGTGAGTGTAGTGCGGGGCAGTGGCAATGATCCCGGGGCTCCCGCCTCCTCGGACTTATTGGAACATAATATGTCTGAAGGAGTTAAGTGTAGTGAAGTAGATTGCAATACATCATCCAAGTACGATTTCCCTCCTCCTTAACCCGGCAAGTGCTAAGCCCCTGTAGTATACACCACACCCATGTGCTAAGGTATTCTGATTCATTCCTCACTAAAATCGTTAATTTTCTAAAATAGTAATTAATACTATCATGCGCCTATTTTACTTTTAATATGAACATATGAACATGGGAAAGCAATAAAACAAGTGGTAACAGCAATTGGCTGGTGAAAATTGTATATTTTAGCCCCACGGTTATAATCTGGCCTTGAGCAGTGTAGACTAACACCCTCCCTCTCTCGTGTCTCGCTTGGCACTGAGAGACAAAGGGTGGACTCAGACTGGCTTGGAGGGTCGGAGTTACACTCCTCCCTCTCTCATACTTGTCCTCCCACGAAAATACTTGATAAATATCGGGAATAATTGAGAAAATACCTGATAATTGAGGAGGGGGGAAAAAGGGGGGGGGGGGACACATGTAGGAGTGGTAGCAAGTAATGGAGGGAAACTAGCTCGCCTAAACACAATTTTTTTTTTTTTTTTTAGTACCACTGGGGTGTTTTAAATGTGTGTTTCTTAGGCCTAAGATCTTAAGAGTCTTCCAGCAGTCGAGGGGTTAATACAAATAAGAAAAGGTTAAGTTTCCTTATATCACGCCATGGTGTTTTGGATTAAAGTATGGATACTCGTCCTGACTATCATTGGTTCAAGTCCGGCTGGGAATATATAAACTGTTATGCGAACAATATATTTTTTACTGCATTTATAATGGTTCGTTAATATCACTATCGTGAAGCTGAGAACCTGAATATGTCAACAGGGTCAGAACTGGCTCGGATAATACAACAGGGATATCAATCTCTCCCAAAGTCACAGAATACACAATTTTGGTTCACACGTTTTATTTCTTATTAGCTAGGGTACATATATGACCTATTATATCAAGTCCTATCTATAATAAAATGATCTTGAAGGATAATTGATCACAATAATGAATATAAATACTGTGAATAACGTTCACATAATAATTGGAATAAGATGAACTCGTGGATCAAGTACATAAAATAATAATATAGTAAGTCGCTAGAGAACCACAATATAAATAACACAGAGAGGTTGGTCTCAAAAACAATAGATAATATCCTGACGGTAACTGGCAACCGCTAAAGGATTTGCCGCCAAATGTAGATCAAAGTTACTGCGTCGCGTACACACAATACATATTTGCTATGGAAATTAGGATATCAACTGAGGTCTGAATAACTAGTAAGTTCATTCATAAAATAAAAGACATAAATCTGAATTAACTCAAGGAGTTACAAAATTGAATCATAAATTAATTCAATGAGAAATAATTATATGAGCCAGTACGCTTGGCTAAATCGTCTTGCCACAGGTTAAGTGCGACTTAGGTCTGACAGGAATTAAAATCAGTAATTCATCAAGCTAGGCTTGAGGATGAGGTCAGGGAGCGAAATCTGTTAGCACAGTTCTACTAGAACACGAAAAGAAGTCTCTCTGTGTACACTTATTTTATGCTCACGTACCCAGCCAACAATAAGCACAAAATTAAGATCTGATGGGTGTTCACAATAAATTACGTGTAGTGCGATGTATAAATATCCCAAACGGATATATGTAAAGCTCAGATATAGAATATAAGAGATATATTCCCAGAATTATACATATATCAATCCCTGCAAATATAGTGTATAATGTTCTCTCAATACGAGGGGTGATAGCAAATAAGAAGAGAATCGACAATCTCTGTATTTACGTTAAATTGAACACTGCATATCTTAACCACCCTTCGCAATATTTAAATCAAACACTTTATACAACAAGAAGCACTTAAGTTTTGGATGGAGGTATAGGTGATGTAGCCTATAAGAGATCTGGTCACACGTAGTAACTGAGTCTGATGTAATCCAGGTGGACCCCAGACACACACACTCTCCCACCAGGTGTCCTCTCTCTCCTCACTTCTGACACAACTCCTGTCGTACTTTAAGGGGAGAATGGCTAGCCCCTACGGAAGTACTTCCTAATTGAGTTGGTCTTTACGTATTGCATGCGTCCAATTAAGGGAATGCTCTACCAAGCCAACTGTACTTTATGTATCACATGCGTCTAATTAAGGGAATGTTCTACCAAGGCCAGCCTCAATTTTGCCTACCAAATCTTGGTTCGGTCAGGTAATATTACGATTTCATTTTTAGTCACGAGTAGAGCTTCTCAAGGTATAATTGGACATGAAAAATATAGTTTTCTAGTATTGCTCCGGTTATTAACATTCTTAAAAATACAATGCACATATGTTTATATGGAGAGACACATTCTTTATTTATTAAAAATATATACAAGGTGTAAAGGGTGAATAGGAATGAGTACAAATTAATTTAGTGTGTTATGGAATTACATACATTTGGTCGTGATTATGGAAAGGAATCTTTATTAAGAAGGATACTGAAAGGGTGATTGTTTCTCCATCTCCGCATTGTTATAACGGTGGTCGGAGTAGAGTTGCATTGGAAAGCAAGGAGGTGGTTGATGCCTTAATTGCATAAACATCTCATCGTATTCCAGATCGGGTCCTTGAGGATGTGTCGGCCATCTTCTTTTGGGTGAAGGGGGTGGAGGGGGGAGATTAGCAGGTACCTTTTGGGGGACCCTAGAGGAGGCACGGGTAGGGGGGTTGGGCTGTGTTTTTAGTATGGCTGACTGTTTCTTTCTCCTCCCTTTATTCACTTTGGGTAACTCTCCTATTTTCTGGTTGTTTTTTTTATTACTGCAATTCTGCACTCTGCCATTTGTTGTTGAGGAGGGATTCTGCACTCTGTTGGTTGTTGTTGAGGAGGCCTTCTTCTTCTTCCGTTATTTCACCTCCTTCGTCTATAACAAAGTCTCGGCCTCGAGGCTGGAGTATGTAGGTAATGGATTCTGTAGATTGTTGGTAGATGGCGAGACCATGTTGGAAACGGTACCATATTACGGTAGGGGCGTCGGAGGGGGTGTGGCACTTCCAGAACACGGTGAGGTGAATAGGTGTGGCTGTCTGATTTGCACGGTGTATCAGCTGGACGGGAGTGTTTTTTTGGGTGTCCTGTAGGTTTTCTTGGATAGTTAACTGATTGATCTTCATAACTGATGTTTGCGGAGCTGTATTAGGACTATGAATGATGTTGGAGGAGAAGTTGGTGTTGGCTGTGTGCCCTGGTGTAGAGGGGAGGAGCATAGATGGTATGGGGTCAGCTGGCTTATCTGGTGTTAGTGGTGACCTGAGGACCTGGTCGTTCTTTGCCAACTGCATGGGTGGAGGTGTGGTCGGCAGCCTGTTTGTTGTGGCGATGTCCAGGGTGGCAAGGTTTGGAGGTTTGAGGTTGGTGGAAGCCTTCTTCCAGAGTTTGGGATTGTGTACTGCTGGGAACCACCTTGTCGTTTGAGTCACTCGCCTGCCAGATCGTCTTAATGGGGGATGTAAAGGAGGTTGAGGGGTTGCATTGGGTTGTTTTAGGGGAAGGTTTGGTGAGGGTGCGTAATGGGAATGGTGAAAGGGGTTTCTTGGTGTTTAGCAAAGATGTAGAGGTTGAACTTATTGAGAGAGATTTCTGTGTGGGTTTGGCAAGTAGAGTGGTTGAAATAGTCTGAGTGGTCGAGGTTTTGTGAGTGAGTGGAGATTTAGGGATAGGAACAGTAGGGCGAGAAGTAGAGGTTGAAATTTTTGAGAGAGGTTTCTGTGTTGGTTTGGTAAGGGAGGAGGTTGAATTAGTCGGAGTGGTTGGGGTTTTGTGAGTAAGTGGTGATTTAGGGATAAGAGCAGTAGGGCAAAAAGTAGAGGTTGAACTTTTTGAGAGAGTTTCTGTGTTGGTTTGGGAAGAGGTTGAATTAGTCGGAGTGATTGGAGTTGTGTGAGTGGGCAAGTTTAGGGGAAGGAGGGGGTGGTTTAGGCAGAGTAGGGGTGAACTGGGTAGATGGATTAAGGGAAAATGAGGGTGAAGTAGGTTGAGTAGTAGGAGAGGAAGACACAATAGGAATGTCGATTTCGGAGGAATCGGAAGAGAGGGAAGGGGTAGGAGTGCGCGGAAGTTGGGTTGGTAGATGTATAGTAAGAGTGGGCGGAGCTGAAAAGATACTCGAAGGGGGCGCTAGAGTGTTGGGATGATTCAGGTGATGAGAGGTAGGTCGAGGTGGTGGTGAAATGACAGGAGGTAAGGTATGTAGAGAAGGGATGGGTGTTTTTGGTAGAATGGGGAAAGGGGTGATGAGGGTATTGGTGGAAGGAAGAGATGATTCTGTGGCACAAAGGTTTTGAATTTCAATTACAGGTATCATTGTCTGGGTCAGCTAGCATAGTTATATTCTCGTCAATGGGATGGAAATGGCGAACGTGACGGTTGCGGTACGTGCGTGATTCTCCATGGTAATTGACGGTGACCTGGTAACAGTTTGCCACGGTGAGAATCTCAAATGAGCCTTTGTATCTGGGTTTGAGTTTTGAAGGAACAGGAAGCCTACATGGTGAGGGCTGACTGTGGGAGTTTCGTCAGGGTGCATATCTTGCAAGTATTGGAGTTGCCGGAGTCGATTTTTCAAGTGTACTAAAGATTGGTAAAAATTTGACGAGGGCTCGTAGGGGCGGACAGATGACGTAACGGAAGGAGGAGGGGAGGAATCACAAAAACTCTCTCATGTGGTGAGATACCGTCTTGTCGAGGGCAGGTGTTGATTCCCCATTGCACGATTTTTACTTGACTGGGCCAATCGGTGGTGTTCATCTGTTGCAACCGGGTCCTGATCCGATTTGCAATGGTACGGTGGCTCCATACTCCCGTGCTCCCGTCCATCTCTAGTTTGATCGAGGACGGCGCCGATACCGAATTGTGACACATCGGTATAAAGGCAGAAAGGCTTGGTGTAATCTGGAAATGATACAATGGGTGCGGCTAGAAGGAGATTTTTAAGTGAATTGAATGCAAGGATTCGTCCACAGAAATGGTTCTTCTTTCCTGGTTAGATCATGAAGAGGTTTGGCAATGGTGGCAAAGTTCTTTACGAATCGGCGATAGTAAGAGGCTAAACCTAAAAAGGCCCCGACTACTTTGACGTTCGTGAGGGGGTGATGGCACTTATGGCTTTGAGTTTTTCCGGGTCAGGAGCTATTCCTTCTGCAGAGACTATGTGACCGAGGAATTTTACTTCTTTTTGGGCTAGGATGCATTTTGAAGGCTTGAGTTTTAAATTTGCTTCCTGGATCCCCTGGAAGACATGGCGAAGGCGCTGTAGATGCTCGCCCCAATTTTACCGAAAACAATGATGTCATCTAAGTAAGCTAAACAGGTCTCCCAGGTTAAACCTTGCAATACAGACTCAATACGTCGGGAGAAAGTGGCAGGACCGTTGAATAGGCCAAGAGGTAGCACGGTAAACTCATAAAGTCGCTCTTGACTAGTGGTGAAAGCTGTTCTTTGCTGATGTTCTGGAAGTACTGGCACTTGCCAATATCCGGCCTGAAAGTTTAGAGTAGTGAACCATTTTGCGCCTAGTGGTGAATCTAGAGAATCGTCAGTGCGATGAAGGGGGGTTACGCCTTTGATAGTTACGTAATTTAATTGCCTGTAATCGATGCAAAATCTAGTGGAGCGGTCTTTCTTTCTAACTAATACTACAGGAGACGACCAAGGAGGATGATTTGATAACCCCAGTTTCGAGCATTTCTTTGAATTGGGTTTTTCCTTGTGTCGCTGGATAGAATTTTTCCGGCGAAAGGGTTGCCTAATGGGGTGCCCTACGGTATGAATGTTGTGATGAAGCAAAGTAGTTTTCCCTACGTC
This sequence comes from Paralithodes platypus, assembly GCA_032716605.1. Lineage (NCBI taxonomy): Eukaryota > Metazoa > Arthropoda > Malacostraca > Decapoda > Lithodidae > Paralithodes > Paralithodes platypus. The sequence goes on from CM064578.1 coordinate 57,545,935, forward strand.
TCGGCTGCAAGTGGCAAATATATCTTGAAAGGAAGTTATTAAGTTATTTAGGTCAAGTTGCTGGTGAGAGGTGAGATGAGATGGAAGGTCAGGACATTTAGGAGAAGGGGAGTTACCTCATCTTGATGATTAGGTAAAGAAAATTTCTCAGTTGATTTTCTAGCTTTCCAATAGCTAATCCTTTAGACAAATTGAGGGGCTGATCAGAAATATTTGCTATTCTGATGCAATTTAATTTATCAGGAATGATGGCTGGAGCGGTAAGGCAATCTCTATCGAAAGGACTCTGGAGATTCGGGGTGATGATGACGTCACCAGATAGAGTAGGTATGATAGGTACCACTGTTTGTGGTGAGGGGGTAGCGTAATGGATTTGGAGGTGACAGCCTGAGTGATTTTAATGTTACGAATGGCTTGTCTGTCGTGGTCGACATGAATGGCCTGAGGGTTTACGTCCATTTTCACGATAAGTTGGGGTGCGAGGGTGGGCTGTACGTTAGGCTGGATGGTTTTCCTTTTTTGTTTAGGTTAGGAGGGGCAAACTTTAACACCATGACTACAATCAATAGTTGCATTAAGGGAGGTCAGTAAGTCAAAGCCTAGGTATCCATCATATTGGGTTTCTTTGGATGGAAATATCATGAATGAATGGCTTGTCCCGTGATCTTGAACGGGGGGTGCTATCATAAAGGGGGACAGTTTCACCTGAATTTGGAATAATGCCATCATTTGCTTCAATTAACACTGTGGTGGAGGGTTGAGGAGAACCAAAAGAGCTTTGATTGAATTTAAAGAAGGAGGAGAAAAGACAAGAACATGAAGCCCCCGTGTCTATGAGAAGTTTGGTCTTCACCCCATTTATAGTGAGGTGATTGGAAATGGGAGGTTTGTCATTGTTTGTCCCGCCACAAGCCCCCGCCAGTTTAGCTACCTGTGGGCGGGGGAGGATTAAAAATCCATGCTATCTTGAGGTTCTGTTCCCTCTGACACTACTTAAATTATGTCTGCTTCTATTCCCTCTTGATCATCTTCGATCCCTGCAGTCCCGCCTCAGTTACTGTGGCAACGCGTCGGGGGTTTAATCCACGGAATCTGAACCCAGAATTGAGGGAGTTTAGGATGACGCTTGATCAATTACCCGAATAATTTTTTTAGTGACACTATGGGACATGTGGAGCTACAGGGAGGCCAGTCGGAGGGTCGGACTCTCGCCCATTCCTCCATTTTTTCTACTGGACGCATAGATGATAGGGTAGTAGGACATTTTACAGAATTTTGAGGCTGAGTAGTGCTACAGCTTATAGCGGCGATTTTGTCACTGGATTTGTCACCTTCCTGGGTCTGTTTCAAAGCCAGAATACGCCAGATTATAGGCATGTCTTCATCATAACGCTTGGGTTCTGAAATCGCGAAATAATCTCGCACAGCTGTGGGAAGAATTCTCAACAATGCATTGAACACACTTTCTTTAATTTTGACAGCATTCTCCATAGGAAAGGCTCTCCGCGTTGTTGTAGCGGTGTTCGGAGTAGAGTAGCATCGGAAAGCAAGGAGGTGGCTGATGCCTTAATTGTATAAACATCTCATTGTATTCCAGAACGGGTCCTTGAGGATATGTCGGCCATCTTTTTTTGGGTGAAAGGGGGAGATTATCAGGTACCTTTTGGAGGACCCTAGAGGGGGCATGGGTAGGGGGGTTGGGCTGTGTTTTTAGTAGGGCTGACTTTCTTTCTCCTCCCTTTATTCAATTTGGGTAACTCTTATTTCTGGTTGTTTCTTTATTACTGCTATTCTGCACTCTGCCGTTTGATGTTGAGGAGGGATTCTGCACTCTGCTGGTTGCTGTTGAGGAGACTTTTCTTCTTCCGTTATTTCATAAACTATAAACATTTAGTAGTTCACATGTATATGTGATATTTACTCTATATATACAATTATACATATTGTTATGAGAGGGAGGCCAGAATCCAACCTGTATCAAGACTTTAGGAACTGGTTGTCCTGGTTTGCTGCATGGACGACGCTGATCAGCTGCGCACCAGTGACGTGGAAATGAAGGTGGCCCGATATTGGTCGGCGAATCTGGTTCCTTCCCCACATTCTCCAGCCATATGTGTGATGGGCCAAGGCGAAGGACATACCGGCAGTGGTTATCAGGCAGCGACGGGGAGAGGTTGTGTGTGTGGATGCTGGGGTTTCAGATTGGGAGATTCCTTATTTATGTGAGGGAACATGGGATGTGAACCCTTCTGGAAGCATTAGTCAGTTCAGCTGGCGATATACTATCCTTGCCAGATCCAGCGGGTTTTGAGGTGAATTACTTATATTTTTAAGGGGAAAAATTGTATTCTTATGACAGTGTCTGAGGCGGTTTAGATATTTATTCACGAGTGGTGTATATGGGGTCAATTCACTGTGCTGCTACTTTCACTACTTTAATTATTTGATAGTGGCATTAGTTAAGGGGTTTTGACATTAATTCAAGAATAATGTAGCTGGGTTATTCACTTAGTTGCTATTTTGGGCATTGTCATTATATGTGTTGCTTTGGTCTGTGAAGGATTTAGTGACGATTTAAATTTATAACTCAGATTTGAACAACATTCTTTACCTTTACCTATACTGTTCATTTATTGGTTTCAAGAGTTGCCGTATTGAAAATGTCTTTCAATGTATTTACCACTTAGATTGTTTGGGTGGCCTTAGTGATGGTCTTTCTATTCTGGCATCCGTTAGACTGTTATGTTCAGTTTAACCTTAGCGCTGCGACATTCCTATCGGAAGGTTTTACTGGGCGAATGTGACGCTCCTTCCGCTCCTTCCAGTAGATAACACATAACAAATCTAATTTCCCCAGGGCCAGTGAAATGGAAGCAATTTGTGATTAGGTGGTATGGTTCCTAACCACCACCTCCTTCTCCTTCTCCCACCTTCCCCCTTCCTCATTTATCCAATATTTTCCCTCCCTTACTGCCTATATATTGTGTCTCCCGCCTCAAATATGTTTAGTCACAATCCTGTACACTTCTCCCACATAAAGGCCCTGGAGACACTAGACAGCCTATGTCAGTATGTCTGACCCAGGCAGAGGAAGCAAATCTATGTCGCATTCACTCCCTCCTCCCTCCCCCACCCCTCCCGATGGTTTCACAGTAATAAGGCTTTATAATTATGTGAAATGACAACCCCAGAGGAAAGGGCTACTCAACGACTTCAACAACAGCGGAAGGAGTGCAGGATTGCAACTATCAGAGGACAACAACAAACAAGGAAGTTGGCCCTGTTAAAGAAAGGAAGACAAACAAAGCAGTTCTCCCTGTACCACTCTCAACGTCCCCCCATACCTGTGTCTCCCCTAGGGTCCCCCATGGGGTAGCTGTTAATCCGCCCTAGTTACCCCCTCCACCAAAAGGAAAATGGCCGACATCTCCCCAGGAACCAGACCTGGATTATGATGAGCATATGTTCATGCAACTTGGACATCAATCTCCTCCCTATTTCCCAATGCAGCTCTACCACGACCACCGCCGCAACAACGCAGAGAGGGGAAAAGCACTATCTTTCCTATATCCTTCTTAACTCGGCAGATGCGCAGCCCCTGTAGTATACACCATGCCGCTGTGCGTAGGTATTTACACTCCTTCCTCACTAAAATCGTTATTTTACCATAAATATCATTAATACTTATCCACATGCGCCTATTTTACGTTTAATATGAAGATAGTAACATGTTACAACAATAAAACAAGTGGGAAAAGTGTTTGGATGGTCAAAATTGCGAATTGAAAGCGAGTTTCATTCATCAAGTGTGAGCCAGCCGGCGTCACATCCTCCTCTCACGAGGCTGGGAGAGAGTCTGAGGCCACTATCTCTATCTCCCTCTCTTTCCCACGCATAGACACACAGATGACCACACCCTGCAAGCGAGTCACCAATGTTAGCACGAAAATATACCAAAGAATAAGGGAATAACAGGGAAAATAGGTGATAATTGAAGGGGGGGGGGGGGGGGGGAAGGGGGGAGGAAAAGGGGGGGAAGGAGGGGATGTGGAGGAGTGATATGTGGCATGGCCGAGGGGTAAAAAAAAATACAAAAACAAAAGTTTCAAGTGCTAATGGGGTGTTTTAAATGTTTTTTTTTAGGCCTAGGATCTTAAGAGTCTCCCTGCAGCTGCCGGGTTAATAAAGATTTTTTTTTAACATATACGAAATAATGCCTAAAAATATATAAATCACTAAATAATTGTTCACTTGTTCCCATGCACCATTACCTCATGCTATTTAATTGTAATAAATAAATAATGTGTGCTCCCATATAACCATGTATGCATTATATTTTTAAGATTGTTAATAACCGGAGCAATATTCAAAAACTATATTCCTCAATACCTTTTTATCTCGAGAAGCTATACCTGTGACTAATAATTAAATTGTAATATCACCTCACCGAACCAAGGTTCAGTAGGCAACAATCGAGGCTAATGAGCACACTATCTCACGATCTGTAATCTGTAAGCAGCCATCCTTCAGATCTCGATTGCGGTAGTATTTCCGTATTGGGCGAGCCATTCTACCCTTAAAACACTGAAGCCGCGGGGCCCGACATGTCGTATGAGAGAATCATGGCCACCCATGCGGTGCCCGACATATGTCGGAAGGGATGTTGAGCACATTATCAGCTCTGAGAGAGATTCCACGTGTTGGGAGGACGATAGGCGGGCTCTGACCGTTCGGCACGGACCCAGTACCGCGACTGACACACCTCTGCAACATTACACACCCACGGCCTTGCGAGACCAGGAAAAAACTCTGGAAATTACCGTATTTTAGGGTTTTTCTCCTCGTGTTGCGCGATCGCTACAGGATAACCCGTGGTCGTACAAGGATGATTCAGGTGTCATTGAAAAGCTCTGTTATCGCCCTTTCACGGATACATAATAGTACTACGCTCTGGCTCTTGTTTATGCATGAAAAAGAGCATGGAATGAAGCTCATTTAGAGTAAATATGCCCGCCAGGCAGGTAGTAGAAGTTACAAACATCCCCATTCGTAAGGGGTTAAAAGTACCCAACGGAGGAGTGTCCCGAGGACCAGCGAGGATACCTGTAGGAGTGTGTGTGTCTGGGACACCCCCTGGACTATGTCGGACCTGGTTACTACGCCTGATCAGATCTCTCTCTTGGGCTACATCACCTATACTTCCATCCTATACTTTGGAAGGACCATATTACCAGTCTTGCTAAGGCAGCCTTCCAGAAGCTGGGTGTGCTCAACCGCCTTAGGGGGTTCATTTCCCCTGCACAGCTTCTTGCTCTGTACAGGGGCATAGTGCGCCCTTGTATTGAGTATTGTTCACATGTGTGGGGAGGTTCCTCTCACACCGCTCTCCTAGACAAAGTTGAAAGGAAGGCCTTTCGTATCATTAACTCCCGTTCACTCACCAACTCTCTGCAATCTCTCTCTCTCCGCCGCAATGTTGCATCTCTCGCGCTATTCTATCGCTACTATAATAATCAGCGTTCCTCAGAGCTATCCCAGTGCATACCACCTCCTTTACGTAGGGCACGTGGTACCCGTCTTGCAACTCAATCCCACCCCTACTCTGTGCAACTCTCCAACCCAAGAGTGAAACGTTACTCTCAAACTTTCTTCTACTCAACAGCAGAGCTCTGGAACTCTCTCCCAGAATCAGTTTTTCCCTCGTCCTATGACTTAAATTGCTTCAAACTCCGTGTGTCCAGGCATTTTGGCTCTAACGTCCCTTGATTTTGGCCCGGTCACTCTTTCAACTATGGGGGAGGCACTCGCTATAGGTAGTTATGCCTTTTGCCTCCCTCAATCATATAGAAAAATTAAAAAATAAATAAATAAATCCCAAAATTTAAATATTGCGAAGAGAGATTAAGATATGCAGTGTTCCATTGAACGTTAATATCAGAGATTGTCGATATTAATTATTTGTTGTTGTGTAGACTACAGTAGATCTGGACTGGGCACAAAAATGGAACTTTGCAGTAAGGGACCCAAAATCGATGAATGAACCCCCAAGTTCGAACCTCGCGTTTTCGAGGTTCGAACTTGGGGGTTCGTGCTCAGGTTTTGGGCCCTTTACTGCAAAGTTCCATTTTCGTGTCCAGTCAAGATCTACTGTAGTCTATGGTTGTTGAGACCAAGCCTACAGTGTTAGTCATTTTGTGATTCTATATTGACTCATTACGTTGTTATTTATACGTATTTTGATCCTAGTGTTCATCTTTAGTTCACTTATTAAACAAAGTGAATTTCTAAGTATTTAATACCAATTATTATGATCCATATTCTTTCAAGCTCATTTCTATATAGATGAGACTTGATTCATGTCGTATTTGTACCCTAGCTACATAAGAAATAAAACGGGTGAACCACAATTGTGTATTCTGTTGAAGTAACCTCGAAACGGCACCATACAATTTTTGCCGACTTTACATTGACACACAATTACAATTTACAATTTTAACAATCACATCAGAACTGTGTCTTATGCGGATATTCGCCCCAAATGTTTTTGGCGCGGCGCGGCCGAGATTCGAACTCGGGCCCGCCACGAGGGAGGCAAGCGCCTTAGCCACTACACCAAGAGAAGTACTCCACTTGGCATGATAGCTCAAGCAGATTTCAGCATCGAATGCAGTTACAGATAGTTTGCCACAATCCAGGCATTACATCACATTATCGTCCAGGTAGTGAAGACTCCGAGCGAGCGAAAGCAAGCGAGGCACAAGTCTGAGCGTGTCAACTACAGCGAGGCTCCGAGACAACGATCACCAGCGACATTCCTTATATCCGTCACTTGCCGGGCGGGTCCCACACCACGGCGAGGAGGCAGTGCAGGACCATACCTACCCAACGAACCGGAGGTCACTGGGACATCATCCCTGAGAATTTCTGAGAGCTCTAGCCTTAGCAACTGTGGTAGCCAACCAGTTAAGGCAAGCCAGTTCACCATGGGGATTTTCCCAACTAAGCCTCTCAGATATCCCTTTACAGCTGCCACCAGTGAAGTAACCTCGAAACGGCACCATACAACTTTTGCCGACTTTACATTGACACACAATTACAATTTACAATTTTAACAATCACATCCGAACTGCGTCTTATGCGGAAATTCGCCCCAAATGTTTTTGGGCGCGGCCCGGCCGAGATTCGAACTCGGGCCCGCCACGTGGGAGGCGAGCGCCTTAGCCACTACACCAAGAGAAGTACTCCACTTGGCATGATAGCTCAAGCAGATTTCAGCATCGAATGCAGTTACAGATACTTTGCCACAATCCAGGCATTACACTGTGACTTTGGTAGATATTGATATCCTTATTGTATTATCCAAGCCAGTTCTGACTCCGTTGGTTAATTTAGGTTCTCCGCTTCACGAACCATTCTAAATGCAGTAAAAATAATCTACTCGCATAACAATATGGAAGATATGGCTACTATTGAAATGTAAAACTTGCAAACTAAACAAACCAAAATTGGGACAAGGACAATATTAAGTCAAATTAAATTATCAAAATCGCTATGTGGAAACAACGCTTTCTAAAATGAAATTTATGAAATAAAAGAACACAATCCACCACATAGGGTGTACATTACTACATTGTCTGAATAGCCCTCTAAATATATCGCATCGGCTGCATTTTCAAAAACATGTCTGTCGCAGCTGCTGAGTTAATAAAGAGGTCATCAGTATAACAAGGGTTAGCTATCCTATTCTTGATTGGTGTTGGTCTGGATTATATCAATAATGCTCTAAGTAAAACTGATTGAACAAGCAGTACTAATTGAGTAACTAATTGTGGCAAGGTGTATTTTCTCTGGGTATTTTGAGTGGGATAATAATATAGGGCTGTCTCGAGTTGGCCAACCCCATAAAAAACAAAACAAAACAACGAAACTGGGGAAGGTGCCAGACTACATACATACATATATATGTATATATGTATATATATATATATATATATATATATATATTTATATATACCCCTTGGGGGTAAGGGGGCCTCCATCTTATGGTGGAGGAAAACAAAATAATATGCCCCACGCATCCTACTGCGCGTCGTACAAGGCGACTAATAGGGGGAATGGGGGTAGATTGTAGGTACCAATCGAACAGGGCTATACCCAGGAAAGGCTGTAGGTATTTGATAAGGAATCGCTGGAACTCCTGCTTCATTAACTTGGCCTCTTTTACCGATTCCCTTTGTGCCTCACTTACACTGAGAGTAGTCCAGCATGCTCTCACAAACCTCTCCTCCTCCTATCTATTTCACTACACTTAACATGCACACCTCACTTCCTCCTTCAAAATTATTTTACAAAAAATATGAACACAGGCCCAGCCTCTGAGTCCCCAAGGGGGGGGGGGGGGGGACCATAAATACCCCCACACATACCCAACCTTCCCCTGACGACCCCGCTAAATGATCTGGACCACGGCCTGTCACTCTTACTATCAACTTTTGCAATAGTCGCGGCCTTTCCTCTAATTTTCACTCTGTTGACCACCATCTCTCCTCCAAACCTGATCTTCTTTTCCTCACCGAAACCCAGGTATCTGAGACAACTTCCAGCAGCCCCTTCTCTGTATCCTCCTACTTTATCTATCCTAGTTTCAAAGCCAAAGGCGGATGTTGTGCTTACGTGCACAACAAACTCACTTGCTCTCGTGTTCCCGATTTCGACTCCTCTGAATTCTCAACTTTATGGCTCAAACTATCCTGTCATTCTATACTAAATATTTCTGTGCTCTATATATTTCCCCTAACTCTACCGACTTTCCTAAATTCTTTGACTATTTAAACTCTAAAGTGGAACAGCTTCTATCTACCTCTCCCTTCTCTGAAATCTCCATCTTAGGAGATTTCAACGTTCACCACCGCCAATGGCTCTCCTCTCATACTACTGACCAACCTGGAGAAGAAGTTTACGTCTTTTCTATCACAAATGACCTAGAGCAGCTGGTCCAGCAACCCACCCGTATCCCGGATCACTTCGGAGATCGGCCCAACATTCTTGACTTATTTCTGACTTCTAACCCTTCTTCTTATACTGTCAATCTTTTCTCTCCTTTGGGCTCCTCCGACCATAAACTTATCTCCATCACCTGTCCTATCTCTTCAGTACTGCCATCAGATCCTCCCAGCCGTCGGCGCTTGTGGCACTTTGGCGCTGCCAACTGGGATGCTCACCGGCAGTACTTCTTTGATTTCCCATGGAATGACTTCTGCTTCCGTGGCCGAGGACCCTTGGAGAGTGCTGAACGCATTACCAAGGTAATCCTCTCGGGCATGGAAGCGTACATTCCATTTTCTTTCTCTCAGTCCAATGCCAAAAAATCTTGGTTTACTCACGCTTGCTCTACTGCTGTCCACAACAAGGAGGAAGCATTGAAACGGTACCGACACCTTAAAACTCAGGAATCTCATTCTTCGTATGTTTCTGCCCGGAATCAAGCCAAATCTGTTCTTCGACTTGCCAAGCACTCTTTCGTCAATAATAAATGCACTGAACTATCCAACTCTAGCTCTTCCCAAGCTTTCTGGCATCTAGCCAAAAACCTCTCCAACAACTTTTATTCCTCGTCTTTCCCTCCCTTTTTCCACTCTGATGGCACAACCATCACTTCTTCCTCTGACAAAGCTGAACTCTTTGCTCAAAGTTTTGCTAGAAACTCTACCTTGGATGATTCTGGTGCTTTTCCTCCCTCTCTACCCCCCTCTCTCCTACTTATACCTAATATCCTAATCTCTTCTAAAGATGTACTTTCTACCCTCTCTGGGCTTAATACTAAGGTGTACGGTCCGGACGGTGTTCCTCCTGTTGTACTTAAAAACTGTGCTTCCGTGCTGACCCCCTGCCTAGGCAAACTCTTTCGTCTCTGTCTCTCCTCTTAACGCCTTTCCTTCTTGCTGGAAGTTTGCTCTCATTCAACTTATCCCAATGAAGGGTGACCGCTCTCTACCCTCCAACTATCATCTGATTGCTCTCATCTCTTGTATCTCTAAAGTTTTTGAAACTATTCTTGCTTTCAAATTTCTTAACCATTTCTCTTCTCATAATCTGTTCTCAGATCGCCAGTATGGCTTCCTTAAGGGTCGCTCTACTGGTGATCTTCTTTCACATCTTACTAACTCTTGGTCATCCAACTTTCGGGACTTCAGTGAGATTTTTTCTGTTGCACTAGACATATCGAAAGCCTTTGATAGAGTCTGGCACAAATCTTTAATTTCCAAACTGCCCTCCTTCGGTTTCTGTCCCTCAATCTTTGCCTTATCTCTAATTTCCGTAGCGGCGGTTGTAGACGGCCATCGCTCATTTCCTCATCCTATCAACTCCAGTGTTCCTCAGGGTTCTGTCCTATCTCCTATTCTCACTCTAATTTTCAAAAATGATCTTTTTAGCTGTACATCCAATCCCATCCATTCATATGCAGACAACTCTACCTTACACCACTCAATTAGTTTTCCAGAACGCCCCTGCCAGCAGTCCCTCAAAAGCAAATGTAATGAAGCTATAAAATACTTATCTTCTGATCTAGGTACTATTTCCAATTGGGGTAGAGAGAACCTAGTTACATTTAATGCTTCTAAAACTCAATTTACCCATCTTACTTCCCGTTAGGAACCTCCAGAGGACTATCCTTTATTCTTCAACAATACAAAAATCAACCCTTCATCTACTCTAAATGTCCCTGGTGTCTCTTTCTTCTGCTCTCACTTGGAAAGACCATATCACCAGTCTCGCTAAGGCAGCCTCCCAGAAGCTGGGTGTGCTCAACCGCCTCAAGGGGTTCTTCACCCCTGCACAGCTTCTTGCTCTGTAATGGGGCACAGTGCGTCCTTGTGTTGAGTATTTTTCACATGTGTGGGGAGGACCCTCTCACACCGCACTCCTAGACAAAGTAGAAAGGAAAGCCTATCGTATCATTAACTCCACTCACCATCTCTCTTCAATCTCGCTCTCTTCGCTGCAATGTTGCATCTCTCTCGCTATTCTATCGCTACTACAATAATCAGTGTTCCTCGGCGCTTTCCCAGTGTATACCACCTCCTCTACGTAGTACCCGCCTTGTAACACAATCCCACCCCTACTCTGTGCAACTCTCCAACCCAAGAGTGAAACGCTATTCTCAGACTTTCTTCTATTCAACTGCTGAGCTTTGGAACTCTCTCCCAGAATCAGTCTTTCCCTCTTCTTATGACTTGAATTGCTTCAAACTCCGTGTGTCCAGGGATTTTAGCTCGAACGTCTCTTGATTTTGGCCCTGTTAGTCTTTCAAATCTGGGGGAGGCCCTCGCTGTAGGCAGTAATGCCTTTTGTCTCCCTCATTCACATAGAACAAAAATAAAAAAATAAAATGAAATATACATATACAGTATACTGTATATATATATATATATATATATATATATATATATATATATATATATATACAGTACATATATATACTGTATATATATATATATATATATTTTATGAAACTATACCACCTCAGACGAATTTCTAGCTTCCTTACTGCCGACAATATGATAATGCTGTACAAGTTACATATATGGTCCTGTATGGAATATGCCACTATATTGGGCATAAGTAACTATGACACAGCTGGTACTACTGGACAAGCTATAACAGAGTACTACGAGGTTGGGAGCTGGAGTAGGTGCAAATCAACAACAAGGTGCTTCTGTGGACACCTTGCAGCACAGGAGAAATGTCGGAGCTTTGCCCGTGCTTTACAAGGCGAACGTGATGCAGTACAGCATCTGGCACCTTTACGCCTTCCACCACAGACTACCAACCTCACACCATCCACTTTCAACATTCTTTAACATATCTTTAATCTTACATGGAATAGTTGAAGTTCTTATGTTAATAATTGTCAAGTTAACAATGTGCAAACATTACAACAAATCAAAGACATATATTCCTATTACTGGTATAACAAATGACTGAATAATAACAATTATACTGTATTAAATAGTGACCAGCATCATATGAGAGAGAGAGAGAGAGAGCGGGAGAGGGAGAGGGAGAGGGAGGGAACGGTTGGACCGGGTATCATTTGGCAATGATATTTTGTGAAACAGTCAGTTACTGAATATATGACAATATGAATGGACATGTCTCGTAACCCAATACTAATAGACCCACATTTTATCAACATACCGTAATATCTGAGGCCAGGAGTGTCTGTTTTTGTGTTTCCATTGTCTTCACTTTCAGTTAATTGGATGTACAGTTGAATGCAAAGAGAATTGAGAGAGTAAACGGATAAATTAAATATTTATGAAATATTCGATTTGTATAAGTGTTTTTTGTCATCAAAATGTATAGTCAAACCATATGCAGGAACTGAGGGTAACATAATACTATCGTCTAATGTATAGTAAAACCATATGCAGGAACTGAGGGTAACATAATACTATCGTCTAATGTATAGTACAACCATATGCAGGAACTGAGGGTAACATAATACTATCGTCTAATGTATAGTACAACCATATGCAGGAACTGAGGGTAACATAATACTATCGTCTAATGTATAGTACAACCATATGCAGGAACGGAGGGTAACATAATACTATCGTCTAATGTATAGTACAACCATATGCAGGAACTGAGGGTAACATAATACTATCGTCTAATGCATAGTAAAACCATATGCAGGAACTGAGGGTAACATAATACTATCGTCTAATTGTAGATGATTATCAAGCAATTACTGTATATTATGCTTATGTTCTACTGAGAATACAGGGAACATATTTGGTGCAGCGGAAGCAAAATATATGTGTAAGCTTAAGAGAACAGGGTTAATAATGGTATCAATTCCCCTATACATATGCTGCCACCATCACAGGTTTACCTTGGGATTAATTAGATACTCAAATTAATGTTAAGGTTAGGTAAATCAAACTTGAGAATAATTAAGAATAGTATAATAAAAGATATCTTAAGACTTATTCAGAAGTACACTAATATATTGATTGTATAAGTATTCGTATCAGTACGATTAATTCAAGTATGTTATATAGTCTGGTTATCACACACGAAGCTAACCTCTGACCCTTCGATGAGCGAGCCGGGGTCTCTCTTGTTTCTCCCCTCGCTCTCTGGATACCCACCTTTTTGTTTTTCGTTCGGTTGATTCTGACGAATATTTCGGGGAACTTCAGATAATATTCCATACATTTTTTTTTTTGCCCATTTTTGTGTTTCGTGTTTGCATTTTAATATTGCTACGGGCATTATATAAATCGGAAATTTAATTCGCTAATCTTGTGGCATATTTTTTTTCTTGAGGATTTTCCTAACCTGAAAGTTTTTTTCCCCTAGTTCTTAATTTCTAGTGAATTTGTTTTGTATCACAGGATATTGTTAGTCATGTGTTTTCCATGTTTTTAACGAGTTGTTTTCTGTTCAATTGTCAGTTAAGTGTTCTCATTTCTAATTTGCCCGATTTTCTCGTGTTGAATTCATACGTTCAATTACCGTAGATGTATCAACGTAATTTTTGCTTCTTTTAAAGAAAATGTGAATGTTTATGTTCATCTTTAGTTTGGGGGAGCCCAGTGAGATTAACACAATCTATTATTTAGTATATTTACATGAAACATTGGCTATAGGTTTTCTAATATAGATGTTTGATTTCATTGTTTTGGCTTTGGCTTATTTTGGAAAATATTTGTTTTTAGAGAGTGCCTTGGAAATATGACAGAAAATTCTCAGAGTATATTGAAAATATGTATATTTTTTTCGCGGTCTTCGAGGAGAACGGCCATATGGAGAAGGAAAATATTAGTATATTCTGTTATGAGTTAATGATGATATAAAATCCTAGGAGTTAATTTATTAATATCTATACGGTCTATGGTATTTAATATGACTTCTGTGTAATGTTATGGGGAGACACATTTTCTTGGTGAATTAAGTTTGTACATGTATGATTTATTATGATCTGTATGTTGTAAGGTATTATAATTATATAACTCGACATGATTTTATTTTAAGAGAAAATTTCATGGAGGGGTTCGAGTGTGAATCCTTAGGATTTTCTTGGGGTTTATGGAATTTATTTTAGAATTGATTTGCACTACCTTGTAATAATTTTATTTGCAATGTTGAGTGTGTGAATGTATTCTATATTTTCCTAAGATTGGCCATAGGAAATGCATTATTTTGAAAAACGGGTAGCTCCCGGTTGAAAAGATTTATTACAATTTTAGTTGAATATTCTATGTGATGTTATTTGCGCAAGGATTTGTTTCCAGATTAGGAAGGTATTATATTACACACCACGGGATTGTGGCTTGCTGTGTTTAATATTGATATATATCATATTCCTATAGATAGGATGTTTGTTCCTTTTAGTTTTTGTTCATTAGATTTTTTTTTTTATTTAATTTTTTTTTTTTTCATTCGGTTTTATCAAACTGGGAAGTTTTATATTGTTTATTTTTATTATAAACTTGGATGGTACTCATATTACATACCACAGGATGTGGATTATTGTGTTAAATATTGATGTGTCTATTCCTTTATGAATTTTATTTTGAGATTTTTTTTTTTTCAGAATAAGAAGGTACTTATATTACATACCACATGATGTGGATGACTGTGTTACATATTGATGTATCTATTTCCTTGAGTTTACATTGAATTTTTGTTGATTTTTTTTTTTTTTTATATATAAACTAGATATATAGTATAAGACATATCACAGGTTTGTGGAGTTGTGTTTATTGCTATTTGGTGGGTTTTCCTATGGGTAGGTATATTATTTTATTTTATTTTACTACAATTGTGTTTGAAAAAAAAAATCCCTAGGATTTTTTTTTTTTGGCAGCTGTATATTTAAAATTTTCTTATTTTATAGCAATATACAGGATTTCTTTACTTTGTTACTCGATCTACAACAGACACTATAATTATAATGTGTCTTTGTTTTTGTTCTTTTTGGGTTTCTTATTGGGATTTGTTTGAAAATAATACCTATAGTATTTTACTTTGTACAATATGTATGTGTGTTCATTGTCTTTGCATTTGTGTTTGCTTTGTTCAATTTGTAATCCTTCTTTATAATTTTACTATAACTTTTTATTTTATTAACAAAATACTTAGAAAAAATTCCAATTCCACTTTCAATTTTTATCTTCAACTTACAATTTATTTACTTACAATAGATGACTGTTCATCTTTTATTTTTATTGTAGCTTCATGTACTTCCGCCTGCTTCGCTATTAGGCCTACCTTTGTATTCTGTAGTCACCCAGACATTGTTCATTTGCCAATAATGAATCGTGTTGCAGGGGGCTACGAGGGGACCATAGGAGAGCCGAGAGGTAATGTGCGAGGGATGGAGTTAGTTAGATTCATACCTTACTCATTTCAACTGTAATTTGCTTAACTCTCATATCATTTTAAGTGCCACCTTGCTGTGGGAAGCAAGAATCTTAGTGGGGGCGTACATCTCAAAATTATGCTATGTATTATGAAATCATTATAACCATCTATCATATAATTTTAAGGTGTTTTAGTTACAGTATATAGATTTATATGGGGGACTGTACATTACAGAGGTCAGAAGATCATTCACCCCTATGACGTATTGTCTGGTCAGATCCTGTCACACACATTCTGCTGAAATGACACTCCCTGTACTTTCTCCAAAGCCATCTTGTAACCACGGGTAGCCATCTTGTAACCCGGAGGTGAATTATAGGTGTGGCTTGGAGGTGGTGAGAAGGTGAGAGATAGGGAGAGCAGGCAGATAGAATCGAACATCCAGGGTGATAACATATACCCAGAGATACCTGCTTGAGTTAGGGTTTACTCTTATATTACTTTATAGCACTTCTGTATATCTTTCAGATTGTTACTTAAATATATCAAAGTGGTTTTGGATCAGAGATCTTTAATTATATTCCCTTTACCTATATCTATCAATATATAATAGGTATATGGTAATCGGTGGTGGCAGCTTTTATACCTATCTATTAAATCAATCAATCTACAAGCAGAGAACTCAGCCTCTACACTACAACTTCTACAATCATCATACAACCTACAGCAACCTATTGCTCATAGGAGACGCCTTAAGTCTACCTACATCGAGTAAGAGGTTAACCCTTATCATAAATATAGGATCGTAACTCAAAACGTCCTAATACTCCTGTCTGGAGTTAACCCTATGAATACAGTTGACTACTCCTAATAGTCTTATGTAACATATTTTAGTATAACGATTTATAATGTAAAACGTATTGAGAAGGAAAATGCCATTGTAGTTATATATAAAACACAAAGATAACTTTAATCAACTTAAATATATAGTTCATTTAAAAAAAATAAAGAATATATACAAAAATATACAGGCAAGGCAATGTTAAGCAAAACATTTCTACAATACACAAACACATTTAGGATCACATCATTATACTGAACCAAAAAATCGGCTGCACAAACATTATGCTTGTTGAAACGTATTATCAAATTGAAATGTTTTGCTGTTCAGTCTAGGTATAACATGGTTCATATGACTGTAGTATCATATTTAATAGGGCCCCTTCATCATTGACGACTTCGCCTATTAATAGTAATAGTCTCCATTCAACATTCTGCGCCAGCATTTTTAATAGCCCACGCGGAAGTATCATGGAGTACTCGTCATAAGTGCACGCTTAATTCCCTTATGGGACCGTCATTTTGATCGGGTACCCTACAGAAAAAAACTCCGTAAAAAATTAAAAAGAAACAATAACTTAATATCAGTTATCATATGACTTGCCATATGCGTGGATTTCTCATGTTTCCCTTCCCCGACATCAGGCCCCCTAGCGGCCATCTTCGTCCTTCCTACTTCCGCGGCCTTAAGATCAACAGGGCTCGCGCCGTGTCCGCTTCATTTGACGTTCGCAGAGTTTCTAGTGAGTCCTTACTCATTTGTATACATCTGTGTTGTAGTAACAAGGTTTAGATTAGCTAGCACGGCTGCCAGATTGGTATGTCTGCAGGAAGTGTGTGTTAAAATAGGGTACCATTGTCACAGGCGTCTACGAGTCCCGGATCGTCGTACCGCGTGTGTTATTGTTGTGATACGCCTTTAGCTGTTGTGTTTACTTAGCTAGGTGGAGACCACTCTACAAGGCATGATACAGACTGTCAATATTGAGGAAAGTACATGCCATATTCTTCAGTTATCAGCAAAAGCTTTGGTTTAAGGGTGTCTGCACGTGGTGCTCCACCTTCCAGGGTTCGTGTTTTGCTTAGGCCCCTTGGGTGGGCCTCCCTCATCGGTGTGCTGCTGCCGGGTGTCGGAGCGTCGTCTGCCGGGATGTTCTTCGTACCACGTGGTCAGCCTAGTTAGGAGTCTCCGGCGTAGGCTTCAGGTAATTTAGGTTTCTAAATTTTCCGTCATGATGTTATGCCTATGTCTGCCCTATTATACTTTCGTGCATGCAGGCATGTTCTTTAGGGTAAGGGAGACGTCCCTATATGTCATTATTATACTGTGTATGTGTGGGACTTCGGTTAATGGGGCTGTGCAACCCCCATTTCCCAGTAGTTTTTGTCTGTTCCGGCGGCCCTGTGCAGTGGGTCCAGGTTTTCCGTCTCTAACGGGTAGGAACATTCAAAGGATCCCGGCGTGGTTTAGCTGAATAACACTCGCCCGG
This sequence comes from Paralithodes platypus, assembly GCA_032716605.1. Lineage (NCBI taxonomy): Eukaryota > Metazoa > Arthropoda > Malacostraca > Decapoda > Lithodidae > Paralithodes > Paralithodes platypus. The sequence continues at coordinate 57,563,640 of CM064578.1, forward strand.
CGGAATTGCATTCCTAGAAGGGCTACAAACTCGGCCCGCCGGGTTAACTCGCCTTGACTGACCCAGTGACACGTTGAGACCTGTGTACGAGAAGTGATATGATTAGTTTTGAAAACTTTTTCATTAATGATCAGACACTAAAAGGTCAAGGGACCTGTGGCTCTCGTCACAGGTAAGTAGTTGAAAGTCAGCTAGACGGATCCGGCGGAAGGTTAGAGTAGTGGTACACTTTAGCTAATTTTCCGACGGATTCGGGTTAGGATGTTTAATACCTCGCAGGTTATCCTTATGAGCATTGATCCCTGGGAATTTTTCCAGGCCCCAGAGACTGCTTCTCCGGCGGAGTTGGACAACTGATCGCGGCGGTGGGGGGAACCTCTCATTAAGGCACCATGCCAAGATTTGAACTATGCGTTACTCGTACCTGCTCCCTTTTGTCTATTTTTGCTCACAAACTGTGCATCAAATGTGTCAAATGTTTAGATCGTTCCAGAGGCTTGTGGTTATCTAAATGATGTTCTATTTGCTCTGAGTTGAAAACTTGCCTTAGCAGCCAAGAAAGACTTATCATGCCTAGCAGCATTACACGAGATTAAAGCCAAATTTAATTCTTCTGCAAAGGACACAGCCCATAAGGCACTTCACTGCGATGACGAAGTTCTATGGGAGAATATCATTATTAACCCTTATTTAGCGGGGTCGGACTTAAGTCCGATACGAGAAAATTGGACTAAATGGCGGGGTCGGACTTAAGTCCGTGGGCGTATTCCCGCCCTAATTTAGGTGGAAAGCGAAACTTGGTGGTCAGGCGGTGTACTACAAGGGCCCACCCACACATCCCCACTGTGTGACCGTGACTAAGTGACCCTCAAGCAGCCATAATGGAAGGTCAAGATTTGCCCGTGTTCGATTCGGTGGCCGCCATCCCTAGTGCGTCGCGCCACCCTACTAACCACGCCCGGCTTACCACCCAGGAACTAGATATCATGCTGACCTCTTCATAACTTTCTAATAAGTTGTTGGATGAAACCGTCGAAGGTCTGGGTGAGAGTTTTGGTAGTGTGGATGACTCTGAAGACGAAAATAACCCGATCATAGGCTTTCACCCCAAGCATAATTTGCGGGGGGTGGATGTTGTGGTTGATATTGTACAGACCCTTGAGCAAATTGGAGACGTTCCTGACGAAGAACATACTGGTGTGGGTGTTGGTAAGTACAATTTATATTTTATAATTGCTTGAAAATGTGATTGCAAGCATTTTATCACCTTACGAGCGGCTGGTGGAGTATATTTCACTGTGCCGCCCAGCGGGTTTTTTTTTTTACCCTAAATGGGGTTGTTCCGTGCTCTTTTTCATGCATAAACAAGACCCAGAGCGTAATACAAGTATGTATCCTGAAAGTGCGTAAATTGAGCTTTCCAATGACACCCGAACCATCCTTTTACGATCACTGGTTGTCTTTCAACGATCGTAAAACACGAGTGAAAAACCCTAAAATACGGTAATTTCCTTATATAATTCCCTGTGTGGCGAGCGGTCTGAGGTAATATATGCTCCTAATCACCGCTCCGCTCTCTCTCAGAGCACATTACGTCCTCAAAATTGCACTCTACAAGGAAATTCCTTTGCATTTTATAGCGTATTATTTGCAGGCGTTCGGTAAATTTACGGTAATACAAACAACGAAAGATTGAATATTTGTGCTTGGCATTATATGATTGTGGAGAACAGATGTAGACCTTCCGTATATATTATGTTTTCATATATATGATACATGTGTAACATTTTTATATTATCACGACTCTCTCTCTCTCTCTCTCTGTCTCACTCTCTTTGTTTGTACTCTTTTGTACTCTCTTTGTCTGATGTAGGCCAGGGCACGCCCCTAACTAATCTCTTCCCTCCCAGGGGAAATCACACCTAGCAGATGTTTTTGACATCCCTCTCTCTCTGTCTGTCTCTTCATCTCTGGGTCTACCTATACTGCATGTGACATTGAAATTGCTTGAGAGTTTGATTGCAAGCATTTTATAGCGTATTATTTGCAGGCGTTCGGTAAATTTCTCACGATAACCAGGGTGTATGGTACATTTCTCACGATAATACAAGCAACAACGAAGCTTGGCGTAGATTGTGGTCTACAATATACCTTTTTATAATTGCATGTGACCTTGTAATTGCTTGAAAGTTTGATTGCAAGCATTTTATAGCGTATTATTTTCAGGCATTCAATAAATTTGATAAATATATCAAAATAAGTCCTGTGGGACTATGAAATAGCTATTATTGGACAAGGAAAATATTTTGTTCATCCCTCCACTGGAACATCAACAACAATGTCAACAACGTATCACCGTCGGCAATCGTAAGATTCAGAGTCGTAAAGATTCCAGGACGAGCTCAATAGAAAATGAATGAATGAAATGAATGAGTGTGCAGTACTGCCAATACGTATAGCAACTTCTGCTAGATCTAGAGACCTTTACTTCGATCTAGCAGCAATGACTTACACTAGCGGTTTTGTTTTGAAATTTCAGAACAATTTCGAAGTGATATTATATGGATTTTGCCAATTCATATTTCTAGTGGTATTTATCATGTCTTACATCTAACAATATATGCTAGCGGATTTAACTACAATTGGTAACCCTCCCGCTCGAGTCGGCTCCAAGAAAATCGATAATGGTGGCACTTTAGTAAACAGGTGATAAACAAACCTGCATGCGGATCGGTTTGGTGTATCGGTATTATGGTAAGTTGGCTACCTACTATTGTTTATACGATATAGTAAGTAATGATAAGTAAATTATTATATATTATATATAAAACAAAAACTAAATTCCTGCAAAGCAAGCGAAACAGAGAGAGAGAGAGAATGCAGAAACTGAACTGAAGAAAGAGTGAAAAAGATATAATAATACAGAAATATTACAAGCAAATAAATGAAATAGAGGAATTAGTTAGAGAAAATAATAATGAGAAATACATAATACGGATGAGGAAGAGGGAAAGCGACAGAGCCAGAGAGAGAGAGAGAAAGAGAGACAGGAGGAGTGGGAGAGATTAGAGAAAATAGAGAGATTGCAAGCATTTTATAGCGTATTATTTGCAGGCGTTCAGTAAATTTCTTATGGTAATACAAACAATGAAAGATTGAATATTTGTGCTTGGCATTATATGATTGTGCGGAACAGATGTAGGCCTACCGTATATATTATTTTTTCATATATATATGATACATAATTATGTAACATTGTTATATTATCACGACACTCTCTCTCTCTCTTGTCTCTTCCTCTCTGGGTTTACCTATTGCCTACATTTATAATTGCATGTGACCTTGAAATTGCTTGAGAGTTTTGATTGCAAGCATTTTATAGCGTATTATTTGCAGGCGTTCAGTAAATTTCTTACGGTAATACAAACAACCAAACAACGAAAGATTGAATATTTGTGCTGCACATCCCTCATACGAAATACCATTCCCACCGTATAGAGAGAATACAGAAACTGAACTGAAGAAAGAATGAAAAAGATATAATAATACAGAAATATTACAAGCAAATAAATGAAATAGAGGGATTAGTTAGAGAAAATAATAATGAGAAATACATATACGGATGAGGAAGAGAGAAAGGGAGAGAGAAAGAAAGAAAGAAAGAGAGAGAGAGAGCGAGAGAGAGAGAGAGAGAGAATACAGAAATAAGGAGAAATAAGAGAAAAATAAGACCGATTACCGAAGGAATAGTATACGCGCGAGAGGCCGAAGTCAGGCCAAAGCGAACGCAACCGAACGCGCCCGGGAAATAGACCAAAAAGTACCTCCTCTTCCTCACCTCTTCCCACCCTCCAGACTCATTCATAACATCCATTCATAGACTTATATGGGGAGACAAAGAGTTGCTCTTTCCAAAAATGATCGTTTCGTTCGCATTGGAGCCATAGTAACGGCACTAGGGCGAGTGAAATTGAGCTAATATTTCGGGATTATGCCCGCTGAGCGGTACAGTGTAAAATACCTTACCACCCGCTAAATAAGGGTTAAGTCACCACTGGTTAAACCCGGTTCCTCTAAATCTGTAAGACCTAAAGTCAGATCGAAAGCCATCAGCAAAGAGGTAGTCAGTAGTAGCAGTGAGAGCGAAGTCACCGAGGTACCCCCTCTGACCGTCCCAAGAGGAGGCGCTCGCCCTCCCCACGGCGGAAGTCGAGGTCGAAGTCCCCCCGCAAACACTCTCGCCACTCCACCTCTGAGTCTTCCCGGTCTCACAAACGCCGGAGAGAGGACTATGAGGACACGACGAGTAGCCGGCAGGACACTCCTCAGCCGCCACCTCCTACCCCCCCCCCCCCCCCCCCCCCCCGCTCCTCCAACACGCCTCTACGTGATTCGGGGGAGTCGGAAATTGGATCGGACATATTGGAACCCACACCTAGTCATGAACAATCCTCGAGTGTGCCTCCTAATGTTACTTTTGCCATACCAAAATGGAATTTTGTTCCCCGTAGTGTTAGGTCGACAGGCCCGAGTAGGGTTCTAGCCGGCCAGTTCAGGGGTTATCCGGCGGGGTCCCAGTTCAGCTCTTAAATGACTCAAGACTCCCAGCCCGTGGCGGCAGGGGGTTATTGGCGTCAATCTGAACCCTCTCTTTTTTATCGTCATTCCTGAACAAACGGAGGACGGTAACATAAACATGTTACCATCATCAGTGCCAGATTTGCCATGGCCCCCGGCGGATAATGAAAAAGAGAATTCGGAGCAGAGTGAGGAGCCGGCGGATGGTGTGCTCTACCCGGCTCCTCAGTCTCTCCCAGGTAATAATTCTGAGGCTAGTTCCCACTCATATAAAGACTCCCACAGTAAATGGATGACTTCTGATCAGATAAGTGAGTTACTGCATAAAGTTATGCAACATTATCAAATCCCTGCCTCTTCGGATCCCCCGGTCAATATCTCAGCTGCACCCACTAGCACTTCTGTTGTCAGGCCCCTTGATCCTCCAGAATTCATTCCTTCTTGTCCAACCCTGGTGGTAACCGCGTCTCCAAGCACTACAGTGCCGGCGACGCTAGCTATGTCCACCTTAAGGGTTGTTGCTGACATCCCCCACCCCCTTTAGATAAGGCACCTCTGAGGAAGGGCCCCATGCCCCTCCTCTATGGTACTGACTGCTCTTGGGTACCTGTGTTAAGAACCCCCTTTTAGCTCAACCTTCGGTGTCAGGGGACCCCCCAGTTTCCGGGTGATGGTCTATTGAGATCAAAAAGAACCGTAAATTTAGGGCTAAAAACGAGGCAGGGAGGGGGTTAGATGTGCTAATTAAGGGTGTACCAAGCTTGTACAACCCAAATTATTTTGTTTTTTCGGCCGTGCCGGCCATTCCTCCCGCCGCATCTACAAGACTCTTTGCTGATTGGTCTAAAGCTGATGGCATCAACGATGTCAAAGCCCTGAATGCTCTTATGCCGGAGTTGGCTACAACTCCGGTCCTTGACCAAACACATACTCTGGTCCTGCAGATGGGGCAGGTAGGAGTAGGCCCTTGGGTAGATTGGGAGTTATAAGCTCAGGTTTTTGCTGCTACTATTACCTCAAAATCTTCACATCAGATTCCCCAAGAAAATCATACTTACTTTTCTTTGCTGGTAGCCAAAGCTGAAGGAGTGTCATCAGACTTACTTAAATTTTTGGCGTCACCTAAAGTGTCCTTGCATTATCTTGATGAACCTTCCCCCCCCCCCCCCCCCCCGGCTGCTCACCTGGAGAGGAATTTTAAGTTACGGAATAAGGCCTACCGGATGTTTTCTCAGTACTTGGCGAGTCACCAAGTAGTCGCCTCTCTTTCACGTACTATCTCGGCCATAGCTGACCCAAGAGTCTCGAAGACTCTTGCTTCAAAGCTCCATTAAGTCACTAGGGGACATTAGAATTGCAATATTAGAAGCGGTTCGAGCCCGCCAAGATCCGAGAGTCCATCTGGTGAGAAAGTTGCCGGCGGACATAGGTCGCCGGGTAACTCTCTCCCCGGTACTTACTGCCACCCTCCTTAACTCTGATACTTGGAGTCTGGTTTTTAATATGGTGAGTGGGTGGAAGCAGGTTACCTCCCAAGCTAGAATGACCCGGCTAAGAAGCCCTTTCATAAGTCAAAGGGCGGTAACAAACCGCACCAGCCCCTAGCTAAGCAATCACCAAGAGACCCCAGACCGCCTCCTCAGCAGGGAGGTAATCTGCACAAACCCAAACAAGGTAAGCAGTCTGGGTATAAGGGTAAGGCCCCCTACAAAGGTAATCAGGGATCATCACCAGCCAAAACTAGTCAAGCGTCCAATGCCAACCAACCTCCCCCTCCAAAAATCTAGCCACTCATACTCTCCACATACCATTGCCGAGCTCAAAGACACAGGATTGGAGAGTTGCCTTGAAGGACGAGCCCTGGTTGCAGGTGGGTTAGTTTCGTTCATTCCGCTCGGCCTGGCCCAAGCATACCTGGGCCAGGAAGGTGGTGAGCAAAGGAATCACCTGGCGGTGGCACCGGCAGCCTCTACTGCCTCATCCGCGGGAATATACCAAGGTGTCTCAGGAGGAGGCGGCCCTACTTCAGGAAATGATTGCCAAACAGTTCCTTATTCCGGTCAATGCCATTCAGCCAGTTTTCACGTCAAGACTCTTCTTAGTGCCAAAAAGGGACAATGTGCAGATGCGACCAGTTCTAGATCTCTCGCACCTGAACACCTTTATAGAGAATTCACCCTTCAGGATGTTGACTGTTCAGCATCTCAGGCTCGCACTTCCGCCGCAAGGTTGGATGTGCTCGATCGATCTCAAAGATGCCTATTGGCATGTCCCTATAAACAAGCGGTTCCAAAAATTCCTCGCTCTGAGGGTCCGGCACGAGACATGTCTTTCAAAGGATGCCGTTCGGGTTGAACCTAGCACCTAGAGTATTTATCAAACTCGTCCGGCAAGCTCTTATACCCGTTAGTTCGAGGCATACAGGTGTTTTGGTATCTGGACTAGTAGTGGCAACTCTTTGGAATTATGTCAAGACCATGTAAACCAAGTGTTAACTCATTTACAAAACCTAGGGTTCAAAGTGAACTTGGCAAAGTCTAACCTTGTCCCCACACGGACTATTCAGTGGATAGGGCTGGTCTGGGACACCGCCGCTCTGACTCTTACTCAGAGTGCGGACAAACGCGGCATATTTCGCAAGAAACTGTTCCGGTTCCTCCACAGTCTGGATACGACCAGGAAAACGTGGGATTCCCTGATCGTGCCTCGGGGACACTAGGTTGGGGATATCAGTCAAACCTGGGCCATCAGGGTCAGGACATCTGGTTGACAGACAGCCAATCACATATCAACAAGCAAGAGATTTTAGTCCCCCTCTCCTTTCTTCAAACTCACGGTATGACCTTGAAAAACAAATCAATAGCGTTCCGAATGGACAACCAAACTGCAGTTTTTTGTATTCAGAGACAAGGCTCAGTGAGGTCACGAGAGTTGCTGAGGGTTTCAAAACAAATTTTTACCCTAGCCGACTCACTAGGAATTTCCCTGCATGCTACATACCTCCCCGGCGTGGCGAACGTCTGGGCAGACGCTCTCTCTTGCCAGCGGAGCACACTAGTAGAATGGACAATCAAACAGGCTATCTTCAACAAGATGATTGCAACGCCGGCCCGTCCGCTTGTTTGCGTCCCCAGAGAACCACAGACTCCCAATCATTCTCACACGTCACAGGGTAACCCCGGCGGGGGCACCCGATGCATTGCTGGTGGATTGGAACAGGTGGACCTCAATCTATCCGTTTCCTCCACCAGACTCTGTGTTAATGTGCAAAGTCATTCACAAGCTGAGGGATTACCGGGGCAGGGTCGCACTGATCGCGCTGCTATGGCCGGCCCAGGTATGGTACCACCAATTGCAACAGTGGTGCAGGACCCTGGTGTCCCTCCCAGTCTCTGCTTTCCACTTGGAAACGATTGGCAACCTTCGGACCTCGCTCAGTTTTGCCTTATGGATATTTTCTATGCCAAATGGTTAACTCAATTTGGGCCAAGCGTCACTCATAAGTTAATGAACCAGTACACTCTGTCTACCAGGAGACAATACCAATCCCATTGGAAAACTTTGACAACCTGGATTGTTGAGTCAGGCCAAACTACTGCCTCGGGAGCATTCATTTTCAATTACTTAGACTATCTATTCGAGCAGAAACATTTTTCAGTCGTCGCATTAAAAAACAATTTGTCTGCCATTTGAACCCCCTTCTTGGATCTCACTGGCCTTTCCATACCGCAGGCAGAGGAGAAAGGTTTTATGAGGGTGTGTTTTAAGCTACGTCCACCGCCCCGTCAGCTCATGCCCACCTGGTCACTTGATAAAGCTTTAGAAGTACTTCTATTGCGCAAGTATATTAATGCGCCAGATTTTGACTACCTGTTGAAAAAGGCAGTCTTCCTCATGGCGCTTGCCACCGGAAACCGGGTGTCTGAGCTGGCGGCGATGAGCAACGAACCAAACTGCCTCAGGTTTGCGAGACTGCACGGCCATGTTCAAATCGCGCCGTCTCCCACTTTTATTGCTAAGAACGAACATTCGGACCATATTTTTTCTGAATTTTCCGTCCCGGCCTTGAAGAGAGGCCTTACTCATCACCTTTTATGTCCTGTCCAAGCACTCACAAAGTTTATGAGGGCTGCGCAACCTGTCCAACCAGGTGCTTTATGGGTAAACCGAGCAGGTAAGCGTGTAACGAAACGAAAGTTAGCTTCCTTGCTTGTCGACCTTATCAGGGAAAGCAATCCCGGAGTGATAGGCAGGGCTCACGATATCAGGAAATGGGCAGTATCCCTCAGATTTCTGCAAAATTTTCAATTGATGATATTGCTAAGACTCAACTTTGGGCTTCCAATCATACGTTCCTTACACGCTACCTGTATGTTGCTCTAGATAAACCAAAGCGTACCTGTGTAGCTTTACGGCAACGGGTACAGTAGGTAATGTTCTATTATAAGTAGTTTTGTTTTAAAAAGGGGGGGGGGTGCGGAATATCCCAAATCCCCTCTGTACCCTTGGAGATTGTGATGTATCACGAGCTGTGATAGGACGGGTTCTACAGTCCAGTATTAATTTTATTGTTTTAATTCTAAGAAGATATAGCGCATAGTTGCAACTATGTATGTTTTTACCAAAGTGTACAAATATAATTATTTGCTGTACAAATAGTTTAAGGAGGGAACGAATAACTACTGCAGAGTTATAGTTCTAGGGGACAGAAGCGTGTCCACGTATTTCATGCATACGGTCGATTGCAACGATCTGACCATGAGCAAGCAGTTTCTTAATGCCACGCACTGCTTGCAAATCTGTTATACCTTTCTTATGTTGTATTGCATACAATAAAACTTAAGAAAATGTTATCCAGATTCTTCTTCCCTAAGGTTAGGATATTTTACGAATGTCCCGCCTCCAGTCTTGATATTCAGATGAAGTCTTCAATGATGAAGGGATCCTATAAAATTATAGGTTTGATTCCCGAAGGGAAGTAAGAGAAAACCTAATATTTAGTAGGGCCCCATAATCATTGACGACTCGGGCCCTCCCACCATCCCACTTCCCATTTGTTGATTTCCATAGTTTATTCTTGGTATATCAGTGATGGACATAGATGGCCGCTAGGGGGCCTGGTGTCGGGGAAGCGAAATATGAGAAATCCACGCATATGGCAAGTCATATGATAACAGATATTAAGTTTTTTTTTTTTTGAGATTTTTTCTGTAGGGTACCCGATCAAAATGACGATCCCATAAGGGAATTAAGCGTGCACTTATGACGAGTACTCCATGATACTTCCGCTCGGGCTATTCAAAATGCTGGCGCAGGATGTTGAATGGAGACTATTACTATTAATAGGCGAAGTCGTCAATGATTACGGGGCCTTACTAAATATTAGGTTTTCTCTACTTCCCTTCAGGAATCAAACCTATAATTTTGTATAAGGTAATGCCATTGGCAAGTACTGTTCAAGCTAATTGGAATTAAGAATAAGAGTGCTTGAGAAACGTAAATAACCGATAATTCCAGAGATTGAAATAGGATGTTGGTAAACAAAAGCTAATGAATACAATGGAATTGTTCTGTTGAGTATGCTCGGTTGCTTATACACCCTTACCTTAGCTTAAACAAACCTTAACAGGTCTGTCCCTGGATGTCTTCCCCTGCCGCCCTCTTTGTAGGAACACGCACACTATTTAATTATACAACTTGAGGAGTCTTGGGGACTCTTGGAGTCCTACTTTAGGGTCCCCTTCGTTCAAATTAACTTGAATAGCTCCATTATGATTCCTGAGGTATTATTAATTGTCTCTGGGCTTTCTTGCTTGATGTCTCTGTTCGGCACGCTGTTAATACCCTCTGGGCTGATTTTATACAAGGGACTTCAACGAGAAACATTAGACATGAAAAAGTAAACAAGAGTGAGTGAGCAGGCAAACAAAAAAGGTACCCCAATAAATATATAATATATATATAATATATATATTCACATACTCAAGTTGCCAAGTTAGGTATTTGGGGAGCACTCTACGTGCCTTCAAAATTAGGACCGACAAGCACCAAGGTCAGTCCCCTCCACACTCTGCCGTATTGGAATATACGGAGTTGTGTTTTTTTTAAGGTTAGACAAATCATTTTGAAAATATAGACACTTGTCAAAACAGTAACTTGAGGACATTCAAATCCCTATAATTATATCTGAAGGTATAAAAGCCCTATTTAAATACCATATCTGCTGCCCCCTTACTATTGTATAAGCCTTGTATTTATTGGTTTATCTAAAGATAGATTTGATCTAATAGTGTACGCATAGTAAATAATGTTAGTAATTTAGTAAAAAAGCCTCAATTAAATATAATTTTATTTGCAACTCCCTTTCCACAGTGTAAGATTGGTAAATAAATATATATATAATAACAACATTATCCATAGATAATTGTATTAAAATTGTGGTTCACTATAATGTTATACCACTGGAGATGACATAATTGAATGTCAAAATGTTTGGACCAATTTAAAATAGAGATGATCGCTGCCTCGCTGTGTCCGAGGGGAAATGAGGTTCACTCCAATTAGTCCCGAGACCACACATCCAATAAAATATGAAGTCTTACATCGTCATTGGTAAAACACTCGGTGGGCTACAGCAAAAGTGAAATAAAGAGAGGGAGAGGACCACGCAAAGCTAAGGGGGGAATGTGAGGAGTGTTATGGGGGGTCACAGGCTTTGTTCTCTTCTTTTCTTTCTTTATTTGGCTTGTATCTATTCTGCCCCATTCAGTCTACTGTTTTAAGACGTTTACTCCCATCCATGTGTCGATTGTTTTTCTGGCGAGCGGTAGCGAGCCAGCGTATTTTGTTTACAGTTTTTTACAGCAGGCTAAATTTGTACATTTCTCGATAGAAAAATGTATCCGGCGAAGCCGGATTTCTCCATACAATGCTGGTTCGCTATCGCTCACCAGGAAGAAATTGACACCTGGATGGGAATAAACGTCTTACAATAGTAGGCTGAATGGGGCCGAATGGATACAAGTCAGAGAAAGAGAAAAAGAGAAAACAAACCTGTCAACCCCCTTAAAGGCTAATGACGAGGAGATAACCAAGTACGAAGAAAGGGAACATAGGTAGAGGAAAACATTATCAGGGAGTTAAACGAATAAATCCAGGTTGTGTGGAGTAGCAGCATCTCAACGGAGTGGAGGGATCATCAGTATTCCAGGTTGTGTGGAGTAGCAGCATCTCAACGGAGTGGAGGGATCATCAGTATTCCAGGTTGTGTGGAGTAGCAGCATCTCAACGGAGTGGAGGGATCATCAGTATTCACCCCTTCTATACCGACGACGCCCTTTTCACTTTATTATGGCTACTATTAGAAGATTTTGTTCAGCTTAAGAAGGATGTCAAGCTATGGACTATCTCAATTAAACGTTTTAGCTACCATATATCCTTCCTAAGCTACATAACATCGTCTAAATCTAGCTGAAATCAAATACAAAAGACGTTACCGGTACAGAAGGGACAGGAATTAAAATGGACAGGGGAAACTATAATGTCACTCCAAAGACACTATTTTCCTAACTATCGCTTGTACCCATCTGTTGACTATTATTAAGTATGATAAAATACAGAAGTACCAGTTGATGAGCTATTATTTTAGTTTGAACAATACAATGACAAATAATACATGGTAATTACAAAAATCATACAACCATAATACAAAGGAAACAGATGAATACCACCAAAGGTGTTGTTTAGCACCGAAAGTGGGTTTACTAACTATCAGCTGATGGTAAATTGAATCCCTTATGCCCCTTTCCCACATTTGCGATTTCATACGATTTTCATCGCCGACACCCATAAATTGGCACATTCGTGACATGTCGGACAACAATCGTATACCCACGCATAATAATCATATGACTCGCAAGGCCTCGCATGGGCCCTCGCGGGTCATCGCAAATGTTTGGTTTGTTCAAAATTTTGGACGAGGACTCACGAGGGTTCGTAGCCCTAGCAAGCATCGTCGAACATCGCAGAAATATCCGAGAGGCCCTCGGAGATAATCGGCGAGATATCGCGGAGAGTTTCTCACAAATAAAACTTTTGCAACGCTGCACGGTGGCTCGCCGATGCTCTCAGATGGTCTAAGAACATCGACGATGCACAAGAGTCATCGGCGATTTCCTAGTCGATTAGTCGTCGACGTGCGCACAAGTACTCGCCGAGAGTATACCCGCCAGGGGTATGCTCCGCATGAGGCATGCGAAGGGCCTTGCGACGTTGCGGAATGTTCAAGACACACCTGCCGAGGCCAAAGAGCACCTTCGGCGAGGTGGGTAAAACAAAATGATTAGGCCTATAGTGAACCTGTCCACCCTTTTTTCTATGCACCTCTCGTGGGGGGTTCACCTGTTTTTTTTTCTCTTTCTCTGGTTTGTATCCATTCAGCCGACTGTTTTAAGACGTTTATCCCCATCCAAGTATCTATATCTTCCTAGCAAGCGATAGCGAACCAGCATTATATGGAGAAATCCGGCTTCGCCGGAGACATTTTTCTATCGAAAAATATACAAATTTAGCTTGCTCTCAAAACTAAAATATATATATGTTGGCTCGCTACCGCTCACCAGGAATATATTGAAACCTGGATGGGGGTAAACATCTTAAAACAGTAGGCTGAACGGGGCCGAACGGATATAAGGCAAAGAGAGAGGGAGAGAAGAAAAAAAAAAAAGAGGAGAGAGGGAGCGAAAGAGAAAACTAAAAAGAGGTGGGCTCAATTTGTAAGCCGTAACGCAAACATTGGGCCGACCTCGCTGTTTTAGTTTTATCTTTCTCTCCCTCTCTCCTCGTTTATTTTGTTTTCTATTTCTCTCCCTCTCTCTTTGCCTTGTATCCATTCGGCCCCGTTCAGCCTACTCTTTTAAGACGTTTATCCCCATCCAAGTATCAATATCTTCCTGGCAAGCGATAGCGAACTAGCATTATATGGAGAAATCCGGCTTTGCCGAAGAAATTTTTCTATCGAAAAATGTACAAATTTAGCTTGCTCTCAAAACAAAAATATATATGTTGGCTCGCTACCGCTCACCAGGAAAATATTTAAACCTGGATGGAGGTAAGCGTCTTAAAACAGAGAGGGAGAGAAAGCGAAAACTAGAAAAGGGAAGGTGGGCTAAATTTTTAAGCCTTAACACCTTACGAGCGGCCTATGCGGTTTATTTATGTGTACCGCACAGCGGGGTGTTTTTAGCCAAAATAGGGCTGTTTACGTGATCATTTTCATGCCTAAATAAGGCCCAGAACGTAAAACAAGTACCTATCCCTGAAAGGGCATAAACAGAGCTTTCGAATGACACCATAACGATCCTTGTATGATGGATAGTTTTCTTGCAATAACCGTGCAACGCGAGTGCAAAAAGCAGGTAATTCGGTACTTTCAGTACATAATTGAGTATGTAGCGAGTGAGAGAGGGAGGAGGGAGCTGAGATTTGTGTCAGTAGGTTCGCCGCGGTGGTCTGGAGCAGTCATACGCTCGCTAGTCTCCTGCCACCACTTGTCTCTCTCTCTCAGCCACATTACGTGCTGAAATTGCCACTCGAGTTATGTCGAGCGCCGCCACATAGTCCAGCTTTATTTAACTCGACTTATGTTGCTCGCCGCTAAATAAGGGGCAAACATTGAGCCCACCTCGCTGTTTTCGGTTTTCTCTTTCTCTCTCTCTCTCTCTCCTCGTTTTTTTTTCTATTTCTCTCCCTCTCTCTATGCCTTGTATCCTTTCGGCCCCGTTCAGCCTACTGTTTTAAGACGTTTCCCCCCATCCAGGTTTCAATATTTTCCTGGTGAGCGGTAGCGAGCCAACATATATATATATTTTTTTTTTGAGAGCAAGCTAAATTTGTACATTATTTGATAGAAAAATGTCTCCAGCGAAGCCGGACATTGCCAATCTCCGAATTAAGGGGAGATGGGTCGTTTTTCTGGTCCCCTTTCTTCCTCATGGTTAACCCCATTAGTTTTCATTATTTTATGACATTCGGCCCATTAGTTTGGCGATTTTAAGATAAATTTGTACATTTTCGGCGAGTTGGGTTGGGTATGAGGGGGGATCTGCTTGGTGTGGGCCAATCGGCGCTCTGCAGACCCCGTATTCTTGTGTCGATCTCTGACCGTTTTGGTGAGGTCAGTCCTCAAGGCATTAGTGAGTTGGGTCTATAATTAGGCCTTGTAATTGGGGTTGGGTGTGACAGGGATCTGCCTTATGTGGGCCGATCGGCTTTCTGCAGACTCCCGTTTTCTTATGTTCTTATATTTTTGCCATGAAATATATGCAAAAAGTTTTCGGATCATCTCGCCGAGGTATTCGCCGATCCATCGCTTAATTCGCCGAAGACGTCGCGGAACATACGCCGAGGATTCGTTCATCCTTCGCATTATTTTGCAATATTTTATTCAAATGGGACAGTTCTCGCCGAGGTCATCGGCGAACCATCGCTCAATTTGCCGATGACATCGCATAATGTCGCCGATTTGTCTTACCCATCGGCGACGAGTGTAAACTTGTCAATGGTTTTTAACGGTGAAAATCGTAGACGTCGCACACATTCCTTGCGAATTGACAAGACTACGTCCTCGGCGACGAAAATCGTATGAAGTTGCAAATGTGGGAAAGGGGCATTAGCAACTGATTTATCTATATTTAATGAAAACTAAGGAACTACTTTGTCTCTACGTCATCATTATGCTAGGTTTGCATAATTAATAATGTATTTTGCAGTACAATATTTGTATTGACGTGATAATCAAAACGGAGGCATGGTATTATACCGTCAGATGGAACAAAACAAGCTACAGTATAGTTATAAGGACGAAAGTAAAACACACAACAACCCTAACATATTTAGGGAGGGAAAAACAAGCGGAATAGGAGAGAGAAACAGAGGAGTGAATACAAGAGAGGGAAAGGGAAAAGGAAGGGTGACATTAAGATAAACAAAAGGAGAATATTTGTTTATAAGAACTAAATGTGAACGCAGAAATAATGAGAGGAAGAGGAAAATAAAGGGTGACAAGCGAAAATGTAAATGGAATACGTGAGGAGAGAGATACATCTATTTTAATGGAAGGTATTTGATATCAGGGAGGTCATGAACAAAATAATACAGGAATGTACACACAGGACTTGCTAAATTTCTGAAAATAGAAACTTTATTTAAATCGAAGAATAATAAAATACGAGGAAACAGGAATCGGCTAAAAACAAGCAAATTAACCACAGTGGAAACCAAAGGGGGCCACATAAAAATAGGGGACAGACATTAGAAAATTATTGACCCTATTATTTCCTGCTCTAAGAAATGTGGCTGGGTGTGTAAACATCTTGTTATGACTCTCCGTTGAGGTTTTGAAATATCCGGTAAGCAAAACAAGAAACACGAGGAAAACAATACACACACACACACACACCGGAAAAAGAAACTCGCTTCTTAGAAGAGAATGCATGTCCTTGTATGTGCAGCTTACATCTATGAGGCCTAATGTTTGTGTGATTAGCAATGTAGTTTTTCTTTATCGGGGGCACAATAGCAATACAATGTAAGCTAGAATTTACGAGTAAATAAATACAATATTACGTTTCGTCGAATTCTATTAATTCGTACTCGAGTTATGTTGCGAAAGGGGACATATATTTGTTCAGAAGTGACATTATTAACGCACTTGCATTCAATTACATATACCTGGAAACCGCGAAAATATAATATTTTCGCCAATTCGAGGTTCGAACTTGGGGGCTCGTTCTCCGATTTTGGGTCCCTTACTGCAAGTTCCATTTTCGTGCCAAGTCCAGATCTACTGCTGTGTCCTCTACTAAGCTCCTTCAGTTTTCTCTCCCGCCCCAAGCCTCTATCTTTACTGCTGAACTTTTAGCTATCCAATCCGCTATTGACATTATACGTGACACCCCTCAACAGCCCTTTATAATTTACAGTGACTCTCTTAGTGCCCTCGAAGCGCTCCGTGTTTATTCGTCCTCCCACGTAATAGTTTTAGCCATACAACACGCTCTCCACGAGATGAGCCTACGTGGATTCCAGGTCCAGTTATGTTGGATTCCTGCTCACATCGGTGTCCGTGGCAATGAAGACATCGATGCTGCGACTAAGGATGCTATTTTAATGATCCCTCGCCAGCCCCACCTTCCGTTAGGTGATTGGCTGTCCTTACTCAAGCCTTCTATTCTTTGCACGTGGCAATCTCATTGGGATGCTCTACCCTGCAATAATAAACTCTGTGCAATCAAACCTTCTGTCCGTCCTTGGCCCTCGTCTTCCAGGTCTCACAGGTGTGAGGAAGTTTTACTAACTAGACTTAGGATAGGCCATTCCCGGCTGACTCACGGTTATTTGATGTCCACTCCCCGCACTCCGCCCCCTACCTGCTCCTCCTGTCATTCCCCTCTAACTGTTCGCCACGTCTTTGACTGCCAAGATACTGCCTGTCTGCGTACGGCTTGTTTTGGTACTAAATCATTCACTGACCTTTTATCCGATTCTCAGTCATTTTCCTTCCCCCCCATCGTCCGTTTTTTGCGTCGCCTTAAGCTCCTTTCAGTAATCTGATCTAATCCTTCGGGCCAGACCTATGAGAGTTCCGTATGGGGCTCAGTGGTCTGGTTAATCTGCTCTACATAACTAACTAACTAACTAACTAACTGTAGTCTATTACTTTATATATACTGTATATAAATACTATATATATATTTATTTATTATACCAGGCTTTTGCTGGGGTTAATTGGATTGAATAGGTAGGTTCTTGCTTGACTGAAGTTTAATCCACACAAACACATGCACAAAGATAATAGAGGGTTAATATAACACGGTGTACATTCATAAATTGTATTAACAAGGCACACAGATATTGATTTAGTAATGGTATAGATAAATATAAATATTGCTCATAGATGCAAGAACGAGGATCCACAATTACTCTCTCACGATTATGACACTGCCTGTTGATATTACCTAAGTACTCCCTTTAATAAGGTACGTCACTAGTACTTCCTTGAGGTTACACTATGTATATATATTAAAATATTCGCTTAAGTACTTCCCTTTCATAAGGTACGTCACTAATACTTTTTTTGAAGTTACGCTGTGTATTGATATTATGAAGATGTTACACTTAACCTGTACATTCCCAGCAACGGCTGCCAGCTGTCAGTAGATAAATCACTCCCTAGGCCCAGCGACGGCTGCCAGCCGTCAGTAATATGCGGTCCTTGTAACTGCCAGTATCAGGCAGTGGCTGGTACCATAACTTGTTCTAAGGAATTGGCTACACTTCTTAGGTTGGCTGCAAGCTTCCACAGGCTGTCTGCGTCAGTGTTTCATCAACTTTTGAGGTGGAACGTTGTTATATCTTGCCACTGAAGCCATGTTGGCCACATGGCTTGGTACTGGAGGGTACATTTATGGTAGAACCCTATGGTACACTGGGGGTTAAGTATTTCCCTTTAACCCCTTCACGCACATATGATGCAGAGGTTGCCAGATTAGCAATAAGAAATAGAGTTACTATCTCACTTTTATAATTACCTCTCCAAAATTAGTTTTCTGCCCACAGCTAACTCAAAGACAACTGCAGAGGTTGAAGTAACTAAACTAAAGGTTTATAAATACCCCTGATGGTAACAAAGGCTTTAAAGTATCCCTAATAGGCTCAAAATCGCGTCATATGTCGGAGAGGGTTAATAAGGTACGTCACTAGTACTTCTCGGAGGTTAAATAGCGTATTAATATGTTAAGATATTCACTTAAGTAGTTCCATTTAATAAGGTGCATCACTAGTACTTCCTTTTAATAAGATGCATCACTAGTACTTCTAGGAGGTTACACTGCACATTTATTTTAATATCACTTAAGCACTTCCTTTTAATAAGGTACGTCACTAGTGCTTCCTTTGAAGTCACACTGGGTATTATATAGCGAGGCACTCTGTAGTTTTCTGGTGAGGGTCTTGGCCGTAGTGGTGGTCCTGACGTGGATGTTGGACAGCGAATGGAACTCGATGAAGAACACTCCAGTGTTTGGTCTTAAATGTTATGTTCCAATATACCAGTGAATACGTATGCATATCATCGAGCGAACGTAGAGAGAAGCTATAAAAGTTATACTGTCTCTCTAACTACTCTGACCGTTATAAGAGTTTTGATGAAGAACCTTCCAGCACTCTTGGGTGTTGGGTCTTAACCCAAGAACGGCAACCGTCCTCATATCATTTTGAACCATACAAAGGCGAGCATCCTCATATGAGCCAAAGCCTATAAAAAAAACTTTCAAAACATCCCACTGGCACTTAAAGCAAAGGAATGTGTGATTAAGCGAGATAATTCCCCTCCACACCTTCTATCACTCCTCCACATGTGTCAAACACCTTCCCCTCCCCCTTCAACTATTACCTATTTTTCCTCTTATTCCCTTGTTTATCGGTTTATTTTCCACGGCAATATCTTCCACCCGGTTTCAAGGTCATCTGGGACGCATATAGAGAGCGTGGCATGAGAGAGAGATAGCACTAGCGAGACATCAGTCTCGCTTGAGGCCTCTAGAGGGAACGGTGTTTGGCTCGCGCGCCTCTCAACTCATGACTGGACAGTCGGCAATAATTCGTTTTTTCACTCCATAAATACTATTCCCACTTGTTTTATTGTTGTTACAGGTTAATATCTTCATATTAAACTTAAAATAGGCGATTATGAATAAGAAATAACGATATTTATCGTAAAATGATGTAATTCGTTGGTATTTACCAACAATACCTTCGCTCAGCGGGACGTTTTAAATACCAAAAGCTCGCCGCGCTCAGGTTAAATGTTATGTTCCAATATACCAGTGTACTATCATACAAAAAAGTATCCTTACTCTCGTGAACGTTGTGTTTCATAAAGTGGGGTACGATTCGAGCTCAAACAATAGTTTCCATATTACTTCGGCCATTGAGTCTAAATGGTGCGTGTCATTTTAGTAAGGATACTTTTGTGTATGATAGTACATGTAACATATGCCTGGAATCAAGCCAAATCTGTTCTTCGACTTGCCAAACACTCTTTCATCAATAATAAATGCACTGAACTATCCAACTCTAGCTCTTCGCAAGCTTTCTGGCATCTAGCCAATAACCTCTCCAACAATTTCTCTTCCTCGTCTTTCCCTCCCCTTTCCCACTCTGATGGCACAACCATCACTTCTTCCTCTGACAAAGCTAAACTCTTCGCTCAAACTTTTGCTAGAAACTCCACCTTGGATGATTCCGGTGCTATTCCTCCCTCTCCACCCTCCTCTCTCTTACTTATGCCTAATATCCTAATCTCTTCTAAAGATGTACTTTCTACCCTCTCTGGGCTTAATACTAAGAAGGCATACGGTCCGGACGGTGTTCCTCCTGTTGTTCTCAAAAACTGTGCTGCCGTGCCGACTCCCTGCCTAGGCAAACTCTTTTGTCTCTGTCTATCCTCTAACGTCTTCCCTTCATGCTGGAAGTTTACTCACATTCAATCTGTCCCAAAGAAGGGTGACCGTTCTCAACCCTCCAACTATCGTCCAATTGCTCTCATCTCTTGTCTTTCTAAAGTTTCTGAAACTATTCTTGCTTCCAAATTTCTTAAGCATTTCTCTTCTCATAATTTGCTCTCAGATCGCCAGTAGGGCTTCCTTAATTAAGAGTCGCTCTACTGGTGATCTTCTTTCATATCGTACAAACTCTTGGTCATCCTCCTTTCGGGACTTCGGTGAGACATTTTCTATTGCACTAGACATATCAAAAGCCTTCAATAGAGTCTGGCACAAATCTTTAATTTCTAAACTACCCTCCTTCGGTTTCTATCCCTCCATCTGTGCCTTTGTCTCTAATTTCCTTTCCGGCCGTTCCATAGCCGCGGTTGTGGACGGCCATTGTTCACTTCCTCACCCTATAAACTCCGGTGTTCCTCAGGGCTCTGTCCTATTCTCTTTCTAATTTTTATAAATTATCTCCTCAACTGTACCTCAATTCCCATCCATTCATACGCAGACGACTCAACCTTACACTACTCAATTAGTTTTTCAGAGCGCCCCAGCCAGCAATCCCTCAACGACAAACGTAATGAAGCCATTGAACTCTTAAATTCTGATCTAAATACTATCTCCAATTGGGGGAGAGAAAACCTTGTTGCCTTTAATGCTTCCAAAACCAATTTCTCCATCTATCTACCCGTACGGAACTCCCAGCGGACTGTCCCTTATTCTTCAACAATACAAAAATCAATCCTTCATCTTCTCTCAATATTATTTGAGTCTCTTTTTCTCCTGCTCTCAGTTGGAAGGACCATATTACCAGTCTTGCTAAGGCAGCCTCCCAGAAACTGGGTGTGCTCAACCGCCTTAGGGGGTTCTTATCCCCTGCACAGCTTCTTGCTCTGTACAGGGGCATAGTGCGTCCTTGTATTGAGTATTGTTCACATGTGTAGGTAGGTTCCTCTCGCACCACTCTCCTAGACAAAGTTGAAAGGAAGGCCTTTCGTATCATTAACTCCCGTCCACTCACCAACTCTCTGCAATCTCTCTCTCTCTGCCGCAATAGTGCATCTCTCGCTATTCTATCGCTACTATAATAATCAGTGTTCCTCAGAGCTTTTCCCAGTATATACCACCTTCTTTACGTAGGGCACATGGTACCCGTCTTGCAACTCAATCCCACCCCTACTCTGTGCAACTCTCCAACCCAAGAGTGAAACGTTACTCTCAAACTTTCTTCTACTCAACAGCGGAGCTCTGGAACTCTCTCCCAGAATCAGTCTTTCCCTCTTCCTATGACTTAAATTGCTTCAAACTCAGTGTGTCCAGGCATTTTGGCTCGAGCGTCCCTTGATTTTGGCCCTGTCACTCTTTCAACTATGGGGGAGGCACTCGCTATAGGCAGTTCTGCCTTTTGCCTCCCTCAATCACATAGAAAAAAAATCATCGGACTTAATGTAAGAGGGTTGATTTGACACAAAGTTTCTTAACTATCCTGACCGTTATAACAGTCTTTCAGGGACTGATGGAGGAGGTGATTTTGGGCCAGTGCCTCAGATTCTGTACCAGAAGGACAGTATAAGTGTTCTTACGCATACAAGCTATGGTATCTCGCAGAGCCCTACCTTTCAAAAGCCAATTGCCAGTGTGTGAACTTCTGAAAGGTTTCAGAGGTCGGTTTACAACCAATAAAGCGTATGTCAAAACAGCATTCTTTATTGACAGTAGAGCCTGGTTAATCGAGGCAGAAGAACTGATATTAGGTTGTGCTCAGTGGGATCTAATAACGAACTCCTTTGAGGAGCCATGATCTAAACTTCTAAAGAATCCTAAATAGACCTTTATAACCAGTGTTACAAGTATCTATTTAGTAGAAACTCAAATCTTCCAGTTGTTTTTTATCTTCCAGTGAAGGATAATTAATAGCTTTCCAACTGTGTAGATCTTAACTTTGCCTGTCATAGTCTTACCTCTTTTGGTGTTTCTCCCAATGTCCCTTCTCCGGGTAAGAAGAACAGCTGTGCGGGGATGGAGGCTCTGGGGTGATTGACGTAGCCCATCCTGACTTCCCTGTCCTGGTGGTGATGCAGCTTGGAGGAAGAAGGGCACGTGGAGGTGTGTTGGGTTTGCAAGTCTTCCTTTCCTTTCCACTTTTCCCTTTCCTAATGGCATCAGGGTTGTGTATGGTTAACCGGATATCCTTGTCGGGTGTTGGAGGGAGTGCGGGAGTTACTAAGGAGACTCTGGCGTATCTTGGTGGTGTGGTGTGGTGGTTACGGCTTCATTCCTCGGGGGGGTGGGTGTATGCACGGGGAAACTGCTTGGTGGTAGTGGCATGGTGTTTGTTTTCGCCGTTATATTAATATATATATTTATATATATATATATTAGTAGGGTAATAAGAAATACGTTGTGGAACATCATGTTGATTGATTCTAATTTTCGGCGACATCACGCAGCCATCCTCAGGAAAGGGTTACCAACAGATCCTAAACATTTAGTATAACTGTATATATTGCTAAAAATGAGATCACTAAAATGTTATACATTGTTGAACACGTGGCAATTTGCCTATCTAAAAAACAATTAAACAACATCATTTTGGCCAACTAGGCAAGGTTTGAATATAAAATAAATCTACGGTTAGACAAAATAACTGGAGTTTATAGAAAGCCCACTTTCACTGGCTTGGGTTTAAGTTGGTTTAGTTATTGCCCTGAAATATATAAACTTATTCCATCATAACACTTTGTTACGACCGGGGCTACGAATAAAACAAGGGCACTTAATGATTGGACTAGTAATATGGCACTATGCAACAACGGTACGCTAGATCCAAACCCTCGAACTTATATGCCGGCGAACAAAAACACATATACCCTCCAAAGTTAATCTGCGACAACGGGGTATCCTTAACTGGGCATAAATGTACTCTACTTCAGGCTAACCCACACTGGTATAGCCTGATAACAAACAAGATGTAAGTTACGTTAAAATGCATAAAAGGGGAGCTATGGAAAGATCAATTAAATCACTGCGAGATTTAATACAATAAAAAGATGCTTCAATACAGTTACTTTAAACAACAATAAACTCTTCACTCGTATCTGAAAGAAAGTGAAGTCTAGTCCTACAGCATAGACCTGGAAACTTCTGAAGAAAGTCGGATGCTCATAAGATGCTCGTATCTTAAATTATATAAAGGCAGGAGGCAGGACACCATACGTGTAGACTGAATACACTAAAAGATAGGACATTTAATGTTAACTGACACAGGAATACTATAAATGCGCAACGGCAGTAATGCTCGACACTAAAAGAAATACTTCCTCATCAACGAAACAGTCTGCTATGGTTGTGCAACTCAACAACAACCTAGACTAATAAATGCCGTGAATAATAATGCATACATATCATAAAGAGCTCGTGTCCTAACTAGTGTCTGCTCGGCGAATAAAGTCTAGCTGGGATATCAAGGTTAGGAAACTGTGGCTGAGCAAGA